>JAJLVM010000208.1:0-46116 GCA_030570285.1 Pichia norvegensis
TAGTATTAACATACTACTTACTCTTTTATCACTTTTACAGCAGAAGGCAGAATTGATTTACAATTTAGAAGTTGAAGCTGATGGTTCTGATTTTTGGGAAAAAATTGCAATCAAATCATTTGTGATTATGAAAAGTATAACCAACTTTGCATTTCAAGAACAAAGGTCTAATATTGTAAAACAAAGAAACGACAAAGCGGAAATAGATCAGTGTGTGGAATTGCTCAGAAGTAGATTCTTTACAGTTGAGTTAGTAGAAAGTTTGATTAACCTTATTACAGACTATTACTTGAAACTGAGACCAATAGATCTTGAAAATTGGGCAGAATCACCAGAGGAGTGGTTTAATGAAGAAATGGCTGTCAATTGGGAGTTCCAGGTAAGGAAATGTGCTGAGAACTACTTCCAGGATTTGTCAACACACTTTAACGAGCAAATTGCAGCTTTCATTATGAGCAAGATTGAGCAATTAGGAAATGACAATTTAGATGTAATAAGCAAAGATTCTATTCTCTCCATCTTTGAATTAAGTGCTAATTCTATTAGATCAAAATGTGACTTCTATCAGTTGTTAATTGATTATTTTATTCCTCAAGCATTAAACAATAATGATGCCGTGAATTCCAAGCTTATTAAGAGGAGAGTATGTTTGATAATAAATGAATGGTTTGATGAGAAGGGTGACGCTAATATTCGCATTCAGGTATACACGTTTTTGTCAAACTTACTTGCAGATGCTAACAATGACATTATTGTGAAACTCACTGCTGTTCAAACATTGAAATATATGGTCGACGACTGGGAATTCAGGAAAAGAGATTTCCAAAAATTTACTGTTGATGTTGTTAAGAACATGTTAGAGCTTGTCAATTCATTGAAATCGACTGAGTGCAAGATTTTCATTTTGAACACCTTATCAGTTTTAATTGAAAGAAATACTCCACTGATAAGTGGTGAATTACTTATTGATGTTGTCTCTATTGTTCCTATTTTATGGCAAAATAGCAATTCAGCCAACGAAATGATAATCAAAAATTCTTTATTAAGACTGTTAAAGGATATTACTATTTCACTTAATAAAAATAGTCATTTAATTTATCATATTGTGCTTCCTTTGATATCTGTTTGCTGCGATTATAAATCTGAATTTTATGGTCTTTTATGTGAAGATGGTCTTGAATTATGGAGTAGTATTATGAAGACAATTGATAGTGCAGGTGTTCTTTCTGCAAAGTTGAGTGACTCTCAATACTTGCAAATGCTAGCACACGCTTTGGTGAACATGACAGAGGTTTTACCTCTTGTATTGACTATTATCCGCAGTTATTTTCTTGTTACATGTGCGATATTTGACAATGAATATGGGGAACAGATTTTCAGTGTTATAGCATCTTATTTGAAAACTATGAAAGATGATGCTGTTTTTCTTACAAGCTCAATTGTTGAAATAGCAGTAATGGAACCTGATACTGAAACTAATAAAGAAGTTTTTTATAATAATTTGACAAAGAGTCGGCTATTTCAGGAAATGATTGATTATCTTGTACGTGATGCAGATAATCCATATTGTGAAATTAAGGTAAGCTTACCTATCTTGCGTATTATGATGGACAGAACTGATTACTTTGTGACCAACATTACCCCTTATGAACTATACCTTTTATTAAGGAACCTAGTTAAGTTTGCTCGGAACCAATTTGATCCGAAAGTACGGAAGTTGTTTCTACTTGGACTTATATCCATGTATAAGAATATGCAATACGTGGAAAGTGGTGCTATTTTGTTTTCAGAGAACGACTGTGATGCAGAAATTGAGTTTAAATTACAACAATTGGACAAACAAGCAGCTGTTGCTTCAGTACTACATCAATGGGTTTGCCCTGTTATTGAAATGTGCATTGTATTTGTTGAAGAGATTCGAGAAAACGAAAATGGAGATCTTCCCGTGTATCACAAGCATACGGCATATGATGATGATGAACTTCGGGAAGTCGGAGAAGATATTGACGATGAAGACAAGGACAACGAGTACGTTCAAGAAGTTGCTGTCCCCGTCACTGCAGAAAGAGAAAGGTACACTGTTCTTGTAACTCAGAACGCTGTTCATCGAGTTGTGTTCCGCGAGGCTTTGCGAGATGTTGCCTTGGGAGTCCTCAACTCATCAACGATGCAGCAACGGTTGGGTTCTGCTATTGTGGAGGAGTTACAACGTATGTAGGTAAGTTCAAGTGAGAACAACAGATGCATTGCTTTATAGAAAAATTACCTTCTGAAATTCTGGTGCTCGTAATGCAAGAAATGGATGGGGAAACAATAGACACCTTAGTGGAAGCTATCCCTAGACTTCTTGAAAGTACTCTTGTAAGAGAGTACGTTGGCAGTAGACGTACAATAACTGTAGAATACTGTCGTCATGGGCTTATTGCTGCCGGTGATGGAGGGGAATGGGTGTGGCCAGTAATGACGGTGATGAAAGTTGTATCACCGTGTATGTGCTGTAGCAGCAAAGCACATTGTATAAATAAGTTTGTGCATGTAGAATCAGTAAAAGGAATGGTAAGATTACAGCAGCTGCATGTGGAACACGGTGATGCTGTTTTGATTATGGGGCTCTTGGATTGTCTTCCAGGTTCTTTAGAAGTACTTGAGGTGGTAATAACTAAGGCAGTTAGAGGAAAGTCAAAGAAACCAAAGGTTAAACCTGCAATAAATGAAGTTTTTTTGGATGGATTGACTGCTAATGATGCCATTACTGTAGGTGGAGTTGAAGCAGTTAGTGCAGACGATGTTGCTGCAACTGAAAATAATAATGCTACCATTACTGCTACTCGACTTCATAAAACAGCACCTGCATTAAGAATGATAACTATTGTTAACGAGAATAGGTGGAACAGAAAAAGAGTTTTTCGAAGTGTTGGAGCAAGTGTTTCAGTGGTCAAACATGACAGTGGTGAATGGCAAAGGACATGGCCAGAAATTAAGACAACTAAAACATCATTATTATTTAAGCTTGGCACAGCTTTAGGTGCCTTAGTGGCACAAAATGCAAGTACTTTGCAAAACCTTGGAGTTTTTGGTATTGATGCCATGTGGATAATGAGAGAAGTCACTCATAGTAATACACATTACAATAAATTGAAATTAATAAAGGTTAGCGGAGAATCTCTTGCACGTTCACCACTTTGGAGTAAGTATTTTCAAAGTGAGAGACGAGAGTTTGCATATGGTGTTTATATGCATCCAGTTGTTGTGGTTTTCAGTCCTCTGTTTAAAGATCGTTGTAAAGTGATTGCATGTAGCAATCGAAGCAAGGCCGCCTTTGTTAGTGGTACAGGTGTTGAATTTCTACGCAATTACACTTTTATATAGTATATACTAGTCCTTATTTGGCAATATCGGAGTTGTTTAAAGCGGTAAGTAATTCAGGTCTCTTTGAACGACGAAGTTCTCTGCATGCTTCTTCATAAGTGCACCATCTCCTCTGGCGAAGTTCACTTTCAGGCCAGTCATTTTCCAAACGTAGAAGTTTCATCTGGTAAAAATGAAACTCACATAGAGGGAACAAAGTAGATGACGATTCGTCAAGAGTTGATGGTGTTGAAATAAGTCTTGCTTCATCAGACTTAGCTGTTTCTGACATCCTGTGATCACCTACAATACCTAATTTCTTTACCACAACGGCAACAGCACCAGCTTCTTCCCACACTTCACGCAATGCAGCCACTGCAAAGTTGTCCTTCTCGTCAACTTCAACACCACCTTTGGGTATGATCCAACGGTCTCTATGTTTCGAGCTCGAGATCATAAGCACTCTTTCATGACGCTCGTCTAGTACGATACCTCCAGCAACTAATCTAGCTCCGTTCACAGAGCTGTACACTTGACGTTCTCTCCCCTCTCTTGCCTTTGGCGCACGTACCACGTCTAATTGTCCTAAATGCGACGTATCATTTGTAGATGGATCAACTGTGTGTGAATGAGTAGTATTGGTGCTGTCGTTCATTGGCTGGTGTGCAGAAGAAAGTGAGTTTTGCAAAACTGACAGAGATGGAAATAACAATCTCAGGTTATCTATCATTCCTCATCGCAACTACAAATTCACGCAATTCCGGTTCATCATATATCTAATGATACACTTTCAATCATCATATAGCTATTACGGTATAGTTCATTTATAAAGAGGTTTATCTATTCAGGATCCCTACCCGTGCGGGGTCCTGAAGAAGAGCCAACACCAGGAACAGGCATCGTAAGAGGTGGATCAAGCATTTGCATTCCTGTAGAAGGTGGACAGGTCCAGTCAATTGGAACATATGATTCAGTAATCGCCTGTTCGTAGAAAAACATGGGCGTATTTCGGTTATTATTGTTGTTAGTATTGGTATTGGTATTGATGTTGATATCAACACCAGAACTATCAGTATCCTCACTTATCACTTGCCTTCTACATAATGGGCATGTTGTATTATTTTGAAACCATTCAACGATACAAGAGTAACCAAATATGTGTTTGCACTCTGGAATCTGTGCAGCGTAATGGTCTGCTGC
Organism: Pichia norvegensis; assembly: GCA_030570285.1. NCBI lineage: Eukaryota > Fungi > Ascomycota > Pichiomycetes > Pichiales > Pichiaceae > Pichia > Pichia norvegensis. The sequence continues at coordinate 4,549 of JAJLVM010000208.1, forward strand.
TGGTTCAGATGTTGTTTCTTGACGCTGCAGCTCTGGTTCTGTACCCAGTATGTATGAATTAACATAAGTAGCTGTCTCTATTGCTGGGAACATTATACATGGATCAGATGGATCATAGCCTGGAAATGGCGATATCACAGTGTCGGTGGCGTCCGAACTTGTTCCTGAATGTGAACCAGAACTATTAGCTCTTGTTTCTTCATCTGTGACCTCCGTGTACTCCGCAAGATTATCGTAACAAATTGGACAAACAAGTGGATCATCTTTATTGATATTACGGACTTCTTCTAAAGTTAAAGGTTTCAATGCCGACAATGCAGTAGCTCGTGAATTTCTTCCTCTACTTGTACCATTGATTTCATCAAAAGAACCTGTAGGATCCATAACGTTATTCAAAGCTGTGAATGCAGTAGTTAGTCCATTTACCACTCTCATAACTGGTGTTTCAGTACCTGACATACCTGGCAACATTGCATTGGTCACATTATCGCCCTGATTCTCAGAATTATTAGCCCCCTGTGACAATGCACCAGTTAATGAAGCAGTTAAATCAGATAGAACGTCCCTGACATTGAATCCAGACATACTTGTGTATGAAAAGAATCACTTTGGTGGATGATTAACTATCTAATAGACCGAAATGGGCGTAGGTTGAAAAAAAACATGTAGGCGCTTCTACGATCAATGCAAAACTGGTGGTACAATATTCTATCGTTTGGCACTATTACGGCGATGTGTACATAGTATGGTTATATATATAAGTATCGAAGAGGCCTAAATGTACTGGCTGCGGATCTGGTTGGCCATGTTGCGCTCGTTTGGTGGTAGAACTGCAATTTGTTGTGGAGATAGCTGTAGCACCTGGAAAATGAGGTTGGCTTCATGACGTGGGAGCAACAGCAGTCTAGACACAGTGTGTTGTGGAAGAACCATCCACTCGGGTGGGATGGAACCATGTTGGTCGGAGTTCTGTGGTGGCAAAGCGGAAGTGGATGCGGTCTGTTGTTGCTGTTGTTGTTGCTGCTGCTGCTGTTGATGCTGTTGATGCTGTTGATGCTGTTGCTGTTGCTGTTGCTGTTGCTGTTGTTGTTGTTGTTGTTGTTGTTGTTGTTGTTGTGCAAGTTGTAGCACGTCAAGATCGACAATACCCATAAGCAATAAAGCCTGTGCGGCTGCAACTGCAAGCTTTGGGTTTTCGTTTAGAATGTTTGCAGCTTCAGTATAGGTTGAAGGGCTTGGGTTGGGCGTAGAAAGCACAAGTTTTAGCTTAGCTAAAAGCTCAATAAGGACACCTGGAGGAATGGTAGATAATGTTTTTGAAACAGGATCCAATGGTTGTGTTGGAACCATCACAGATTGCATCAATGGAGTTGGTGTCGGGAGGTATGATGAAGCGTGAATGGGCGTGTGTGGAAGATTAGCATTTATATGCTGCTGTTGCTGCTGTTGATGTTGATGTTGTTGAGGCTGTTGCTGTTGCTGTTGTTGCTGTTGTTGTTTCTGTTGCTGTGGTAACTGCTGTCCTTCATTAAATTGACTTATAAGTCCTGCAATTTGATGCATGTCCATACCATTGGCAAGCATTTGACTCACCATTACCCGCACGTCAGGCTTCTCTCGTACAGCTTTCTTCAACTGTCTCAAGTAGGCCTTATCATCGCTGAGTGGGAGATTGACATCCATATCAAGTTCATTTTCAATATCACCTACATTCTCTGGTTCATTCTTCATTTCATTTGGTAATATGACATTAGCTGGAAGTAAAAGTCTGTTCAATTTAAGTGTTGGTTTGCTTACATGTTGATTGTTTCGAAGACCTTCCTTTGACAATTCGATCCTCATTTTCTTACGTCCTTCGATCTTAATCTTAGAGAGTGTAGTTAATGCATTTAAAGCATCTAGAGGTGTTAAATACTCAACAAAGCAGAATCCTTTATTCTTGGCAGCACTGTCCATCATGCACCGCACGTCCACAATAGGTCCTGATCCACACACCACTGATTTAATCACTTCAACATCCCAATTGTACGGAATAGCACCAACATATAGAACACATGATGAACTAGACATCTTGTTGATGGCTGCAATACTGTTGGTTGACTGTTATGTCCAGTAGTTTAGGTGCAGTTGTTATCTGGCAAAAATTTTCAGTGCAAAAAAAAAACTTTTTCCACGCGACTTCCTCGACGACGACGACGACGAGAGACGATAAAGATGAAAGGAAGGGAAGACTACAACATACAAACGAACAAACAAACAACGGCAAGTACCTGTCCATATACCGAACAGACATAATGAACGCTGCAGAGATACGTACCATTGTAGCCTCTCTTGATCGTGCCCGTGACGCTGGCAGTGCTGCGGAGGTGCGTTCGCTGCTTCTTCAACTCGACTCCCAAGTCCATGCCACAGAGGCTTTACTTAGAGAGACCAAAGTCGGAGTCCACGTTAATAAGTTGAAGACGTTTCCCGATAAAGATGTCGTGGCACTTGTGAAGAAAATTATTAAGAAATGGAAAGACCAAGTGTCGGCAGAGAAGAAGGGTAAGAGTGGTGCATCCGCATCTGCAACCTCATCTGCAACTGCATCTAATGCAACAAATTCAGCTGAAGTTGCAACTGCAAAGAAACTAGCAGCTGTAACTTCAACTTCAACTTCAACTTCTACCTCAACATCTACATCTACATCATCAAATACAACATCATCGTTGCAACCACGTACGCCCGCTAGTGACGGTGTTAAAGTGGATCTGTATCCTGACGTTACGCGGAATCGTTCTGTGATAGCACTTTACACAGCAGTTGCATTGGATACACTTGTTGCTGCAAAATCTATCCTTGATACTTGTGTACAAATTGAAACTGCCATATTTGATGCTAACCGTGGTGCTATTGATGACGCATATCGTACTAAATTACGTTCTCTTATATTAAACATTAAAAACAAGAATAACCAACAACTGCGAGCAAACATTCTTGATGGTACAATTCCAGCATCAAAACTTATCAATATGACTAGTGCAGAACTTGCTCCAGAATCTCTCAAACAACAGATGAAGGAATTGCATGCAAAGAATCTCTTTGATGCTCAAGGAGCAGTTGAAAAGAGAGCCGTTACTGATAGATTTGTATGCGGGAAATGTAAACAACGTGAAGTCAGTTATTACCAAATGCAAACTAGATCCGCCGATGAACCTCTAACCACGTTCTGTACCTGTGAAAAATGTGGTAATAGGTGGAAGTTCTGCTAAATTTTTGTATAAAGTATCGTATAGTAAAGTAAAGTGTATGTATGTATGTATCATGAATTTTTCAAAAATGCAACTGCACAACTTCCTAATCAGGATTTTGTACTTTTATCTGTGAGATGAGTCAGCAGAACTTCATACACTACTTTTAACAATGCGTTCATTATCCCCCTATGAAGCCGTAATAGTTGCCAGAGCTGAAAAACACATCTACCATACATTTGTTGTAGGTGCTAGGTATACCGTTCCATTAACCATTGACAAGGTTCTCGATGCGATCACTATTCTTTGCCAACGGTATCCACATTTCTCTCTGCGTGTAGGTCCAGATTATACTTGCACTTACACAGAAAAGTCTTATACTATTGATGATAAATGTGTTGAAGTTGAACATGTTGATAATATCAATGCTGCTCTGGACAAATACAATCTCTTTAAATTTGACTACAGACTTGATTCACCACTGTGGCGCGTTCTGTGTGCAGATTCAGGTGATGGCAATATTGAATGGTTATACTTTATTGTCGATCATACTTATTTTGATGGTACTGCTGCAAAGAACTTTCATGAACGTTTTGCAGCTACAATTGGTGAAATTCCAACATCTAAAATTATCAATCCGGAAACTTTCCCATCGTACCCTGATCCTACTGAAATGATGCAATTTGACAAGAATGCAACTACAAGTACGGCTGCAGCTGATTCAATTCCTGCAGTAACTATTCCACTTGATTCCAAACATTTAACTCTTCCGATGTCAATGCACGGCAAACGTATTGTGCATTTAGGTGCTAACACTACTGCACGTTTACTGGCGCTTTGTCGTAGTGAAGGTATTCGTATCACTGCTTACATTTACTCCATTGCAGTCAAAGCTCTTTTTGCTGCTCTGCCAAAAACAGAAACATCAGGTCGTATTTTCAAAACTATGATACCAATCAACACGAGACCACAAGGAGCAGATCCACAAATTGTTGATTTCGGTCTATTTTTTGGCAAGTATTTCCACTCTGAAACATCGGAATCGATTGCTACAACTTCATTATTTGATATAGCACGCTCCTTCCACAATGCACTTCAAGAGGGAATCCCAAAGGCGATGCACGAATATGAATCCTTTAACGTGCGTGCTCTTGCTGATAAAACACTTGTAGATGCATCAATGGTTGCAATGGCAGCCCGTAATGATTCACCAATTACTACCATTGCAATGTCAAACATTGGAGCTATGAAAACAAACTTAATTGATGACGTATACTTTGATCAGCCACTAGTTGACTCTTATTTTGCCGTCCATTTCCTCTCTTCTGCTGCTGGAGGTCTGGTTCTTAATTTCGAGTCACATAGAGCTATTCCTGATGAACTTTTAGACTCTTTCGTAAAAAATGCACTTGATATTATTGGTAATTAGTGTATAAATATATCTATAAATAAAAGTATCAGTTCTTTACTCTTTCGTAAATGTATTTCCCAGCTTGCATCTCTTCAAGTTGTAAGATAACTCTATCAACGACTACATCATCGATAACTTCCCGTTCTTCATTTCGGAACTTACTCAAAACGTACTTGGCAACAACCCCATCGGCATGTTTATCGCCGTTATAGTATCTTCCAATACCGATCTGCAAACCTGTATATTCCTTCCCAATCTCATTCACACGTTGGATATCACGTAATCCGTTGTGGCCACGATGACTACTACCACGTTTACGCACTCTTACTTTACCAAGATCCAAATCAAGTTCGTCAAATAAAACAACAACTTCAGCAGGTCCAACAGTTGAGTTAAACGCACGTATAAAAGGTGCAGCTGATTTACCTGACAAGTTCATGTACCCGGGGACACGGTATAGCCAAATGTCTGGTTTGTCTTCACCACGTACAACAAAACTTTCATAACGACCTACACGGGTGTCCATAGCGTGTAGTCTTCTAACTAGTCTAGATAAGACATAGTGTCCAACTGAATGTCTTGTTCCATCATATTCAGGAGGATTACCCAATGAGAGAACTAGCAGACGAGGAGGGAGCGTTGGAGTTTTAATTGCGGTTGAAGCAGTTGCAGCAGTTTTGGTTGCAGTTTTAACGGCATTTAGTATCGGTGATGGTAACATCGTTTGTGGGGGTGAGGACATCCTGGTGCAAGAGGAAGTTGGAAAGTTTTGAAGTGTTGAAAAGTTACATAATGAAAAATCTGTACAATTTATCCCCCAGAAGTTTAGGTTTGAAATTAGAGAAGATGAACTACATGTTTGATTCAAATGAAAGTTTTGATGGCATATGTTGATATTATAATCGTATACGAATTGTTTGCTGTGTTATCTTTTACTGTTTAAGGTAAAAAGTTAGCGCTGAGTGAATCTTCACACATTAACACCCTTTTCTTCTTCTTTGATCACGTATTAATCAAACCAACAATGTCTAATCCAGTTGCACATATGAAAATGATAGGTGAAGAGTTAAATAAGGAGCAAGATCCTAATAAACTTGGTGTCTTACAAGCATTTGCCCTTAAATTTGCATTTGCATTTGTTGTTTGCTTTTGTATTTTTGTTTATCTTGATAAGACAAGTGTTCTCAACAAGCATACACCTGAAGAGAATAGGAAACTTTACGGATACAGTAAAGTTGAAGGTGAGGAGAAAGACGCTGGCGTACCTCCTACAGAGAATAAGAGTAAGAGTAAGAGTAAGAATGAATAGTGGATAAGAAGATATATTAGAATAGTTAAAAGATTTGATTAGTTAGATAGTTAAGAAAACAATACTTATTAGTACATAGCGGTTAAAATGAAAACAAAGAGTACAACTGATTGGGAAGAAAAGTTATTTTAATTTACTGTTGAGTTTGTGCAACTTCCTCCTCATGATTTTCTTCATGTTGTTCTTGTTGATCATGTTCAGCCCATTCACCTTCGGTGATACCTTCAGGAACGGTGTAAACATCTTCAATACCTTGATGAATTGAAAGAAGAGGTTCTTTCAAGTAAGAGTTTTCTAAAGTCCAAGAACCAAGAGCGTTTTCACAATCAATAATGATTTGCTTAGATGCTTCATAACCATCATAAGCAGGTCTTGTTTCACGTGGAGTAACTGGAGAATCATCAAGTAATTCAAGTAATGCCTTACCGTAACCAGCAATAAGAGCCATTTTTTCGGTTAATTCTCTGAGTGAATCGAATTGATAATTGTAAGCTGCCTTTAATTTTTCTCTTGTAATATTTGATAATTGTGCTTCAGCAACAAGTGATTCAGCTTCAGCTCTAACCAATTCTTGTTCTAAAACAGGAATTTTTGGAGATTGAGGATCTTTATATTTCAAATGAGCAATTTCATCAGTAATTTTAACTTTACGGTCTCTTGATGGTTGAACGGAAGCTTCAATATTTCTGATTGATTTTAAAGTAATTCTGTAAAGATCATATTTATCAATGAATTGATCTTCCAATTCACCAATTTCATACAGTAAAACACCAATTTTATCGGTAACATCAGAAACATCATCATCATTATCAGCACCCCAAATTGATAATTGCTTTGCAACAAGTTTACGTTCATTTGAAACAGCTTCAAGTGATCTTTCTAAAGATTTTTCAATCTTAATAAGTTGAGCTAATTTTCTAGCCATTTCAGGACCAAAAGAACCTGCAGTTTGCTTTCTAAAAGCATCAGCAATTGAAACAGAACCGAAAAACTTGTTAGTTTTGGTAGAAGAAACAGGTGGTGGTGGGGTAGCCAACTGAGAAGCAGTTGGTGCCCTTGAAGATCTCATTGAGTAAGTTCTATGCATTGTTGTTGATAGAATAAGAGATAAATTGTTAAATTGAGAAGTAGTAAAAGGAAGAAAGAAGTTAAATGAAGAGGAAAGGTTGGGGAATGGCAGGAAGTGGCGACCATAATATCGAATCCACCAGCTGATAAAAATGCATTGTTGGAAATCCGTGAATAAGGAAAAGTCGCGTTCCCGATTGGGAAAGTGGACTTGCCTATTTGGGAATGCGGTGTTAAGAGGGACTGTGCGGCGATAGTGTCGTGTCTGCGGCGATTAAACGGTGATTAGGCGGCGATTAGGCGGCGATTACACACTCTACTTCTACTTACAATCTATCTATTCAGTTTCAACCTCTGCACGACGTTTAAGCACCTTCACTCCGGCTACAAGCTCCCGATATCCATCAAGGACTCGCAGGTACGTCTCCTCAAGCTTGCTGCGGCATTTTGCAGGATCCATTCCTTCTAATCCTTCCCTATTCTGTAAGTATATCCTTCTCTTGATGAGAAGTCGCAATGTTTTTAAATCATCATCACTTTCTCCCATCTTCCAAAGTTTGACCATTTCAACCACTCGACGTAATTGCTTCTCTGTAAGCTTTGTAACTTTCTGTAATTCAACAATATCATCATCCGTTTCAACTTTATTACGGTATAATCCATCCTTAATAAACCTTTCAACATCACATTTATCACGCAATTCATCAAACTCTTCACTAGGATCTTCAACAGTAATTTCAACACATTTGTCATCTTTCCTCCATTCATCAACAATTGACTCGTACATACGTCTACCATAACTACGTCCTTGAAATGGTGGTAACACTAAAACTTGTGATATCCTTCCACGATAATAATCAGTGCTACCATTTTCCATGTATTTCCAGTATTTGTAAACGGTTGTAAACCCAATAAATTCATCCTTGTCGTCAAGTTTGTCATACATTACGTACAATTCCCATCTGTCATCATCATCAACTTCAATATAACTTCCAGCTTCAATGAAAAACAACGTTAATATTTGACTCCTTTTCAATAATTTCTTACCAATTTCATCATTACTTAAATTGAACCTGTATAAACGGCAATTATCATCAAATTTGTATACAATTTTTTGCTCCGGTAATTCAAATTTTTCTTCTTCAATCTCTTTCAACCATTCCTCTTCATCATTATATACAAAATCACCTTCAGGTAAAAACTTACCAATAACATCCCCAACATCTTTAACGTCACCACTTAATTTTTCACCGTATTTCCATGTCAATAACGGTTTCATTGACGCGCAATCAAACGCAATGTGTACTTGAACATCTTTGTAACCGAAAATTTGTTCACTGTCACCAAAAATTGGATACGTAAATTTCGGATTAAATCCAAGTGCCTTTGTAGGTTCAGCTGTTGCAATGTTAGTATACTAAGTTTATCTATAGTAATAAACAATAAAAAAAAATTCAATAAAACAATTCAATTAATAAATTCAAACATACCAATATGTAGTTTAATCACTTCATTCGCTGAACTAGTCCATTTCTCAGGTTCAACTAATTCCATTTCACCTCAATTCAATAAATATTTCACTGAAAAGACTTTCTTGTGAAACACGTATACGATTCTTTGTTGCAAGTTCAAGGACAAACATAAACTTGCAACTAACTTCTTTCGCGTTGTTTGCAAACGTCAAGTCAGAAAACAAGGCAGTGCCGCCAGCGCCAGGACAACGATCACGGACCTCTTCTTCAAAAGATTCAATATCTGCCCTACCGACACTTTCAATTTCATCAAATTCATCTAAATTGTCTAATCTAAAAGATATATCCATCTGAGCAACATCTGCAATGTTAGTTTCACCGACATTGATTTCACCCTCACGTTGTGAGAAATCGAATCGGAAGGAACTGCTATGTCTAGAATCTACCGCACGTCTTCCAACCTCAACTGAAGAGACTGAACTGCTACGTGATCTTGACCTAGATTCCATTCTTTCACGACCATACTCAATATCATCAAAACTAGGTAATCTATCATCGACTCTTTCATTCTGCAATCCCGCCTCTCTCTCCCTTACAGTGTAACCATTATTGTACTTCTTAACATCAGCAAGTGCTTTTAATTCAGCTTCCCATTGAGACCTCTTTGCAAGAAAGTATCTTTCCTTCAATTTTTCCTTTTCAGATACAATGTATCCATCACGAATATCCCTCAATTGTAAGCCAGTAATACAAGTTTCAGAATCAAAAATTAACCTCTTCCGAGTATGTTGTCCATTTTTACCTCTTTTCTGCCTTTTCGTTGGTGGTGGAGTAAGTATCGATTCTTCTACAATTGGTAGTTCCGTTACTGTATTTTCAAAAGCTATTCCAAATTCAGGTAACTCTTCAAAGGCATTGAAATCGGCAAAATTATCTTTGATTTCCGCTTCAGAGAGTATAGTATTTTCTTTTGCATCACCTTGTTCCTTAAGTTGAATAATATCACCATTATCGTCAAACTGGAAATCAAGCTTAGCTTCATCCCATCTTTCCCGAATTCCTTCTTTATCTTCAAAAACCTCATTTTCAACGCTACTGCTACTGTTGTCATCTGATCCAGATGTTGATTTTTCAAAAATATCTCTCTCCTTGCTACCATCATCTTGATTTTGCGAAAACTCTTCAAACTCTTCCACTAGACCAAACATTATATCAAATTTTGGATCATCAGGAAGTAGTTTGATAGTACCACTCTGAATTTTACTATTAACATTACCGGCTTCAATTTCCTCATTGTTACCACTTTTAAACGCGTCCTTCCCGTAAGTTGTAGTCATCATACCGAGCCTTCTAATCAACATCCGACAAGAATTGACTTCTTTCCAGTTCCACAAACACTTATTTTTATAAGCAATGACAGTACCATACATTAAGTTGCTTGTTTTACGTAAATTTAATGTGCCGCTCATGTTTATAATGCACTGACAAGTTTCAACAATATCAATCTTGATCACACTTTTACGACCTGGTTTCCTCATACCATCACCATTAAGGGTTGCCAAAAGCCATACAGCACTAAGTAAATTATCTCTATTATCAGTATTAATATCCATTGTAATATCTAATTTTACAAAAGAAAATGTCTATAAAAGTGAAAGAGAAAGAAACCTGAGAAGGCTCAGAAAGTTATTTAAGAACAACTGCTACTGTCCCCATCACTGCACCGAAAATCCCCAATGCTACAACACCTCTCCACAAGAGTTTATCCCTTGTTGAAAGATCTGGAAATGCTACAAGATAGTACATAGCTGGTAGAGTGAGGCACACGGTAAAGCAAATCAGAGATCCAAGTAAAGACATTACTTTACCAAAATCAGTAAGAACAGTGGATGCAACAAGGAATATACCACTTAGTAGAACCCTGTTCAAAAACTTTTGTATGCCTGTTTCGCCCAAACTAGTATCTAAAATTGTCACTATTGGTCTTGATATAAGTGGAAGCTTGGATATTGGTAGTATACCCATGATTACCACAATTACTGTTGAAATCCAAGTAGGGTAACCTTCGTTGGTTAAAATACTCTTTGTGATTTCATCATCAACAAGATTACCAAACATTAGAAACCCTAATATGCCTGTAAGTAAATCAATAACAAATGAGAAGGAGAATGAATATTTCATGCAATAATTGAACTTTCCCGGATAAAGTTGATCACGGTAAATTTCAGGGAATGTGGCATGGCCACCCCATGGTGCCATATAAAGTCCTAAAGCAAAGAAAAAATCAATTGTGGAAGTTGGCCATGCATTCGTTGGCATGGTAGCAAGTAGTGACCCAGGACTGGTTTTCTTAATAAACCCACTAATTCCTAATACAAAGCAAACAACTGATGTGCACATAATTCCAGTTAATGATAAGAATGATAAAAGTCGTAATGGCAGGAAATTCAATACCACAAGTAATAAAGTGATTCCAATTTTTAATGAATTTTTACTCAATTCTGGATCAAGGGCATTGAAGGAGTCTGCAAAAAGTAAAATCATTGAAATACCAGCACCTAGTAAATCTAATGTGAAAATAATCAATATAACAAACCCAATTTTCTCTCCGAAGCAGTATATCCCAATATCTTGATACGTTTTTAGGTGTGGGTACCTCTCAAGAATTTTGCCTAAAAGAACAGCAGTCCTATTTGTAGATAAAGCAGAAAGCATAATGCATGTTACCCCAAGAATCCATCCGGATAGATGTAATGCAAATGGCATACTCAAAATCCCAAGACCAATCAAGACATTGATAGAATTAAAAATAGTTTGAGCTGGAGTTGATTTGTTGGAAATCACCAAAATTTCATTGTCGCTGGCAATAATCTTAATTGCAGGTGGTTCATCAACACTTCTGTAGTTTGCATGTCTTGCAGAACGTAAAGATGAAGATGTTTCTGATACTGCACTTTCGCCTGAGAAAACTGGGAACAGGCCATCTATATGATCATTAGAACCATAATGTTGTTGTAATGGTTGATGTTCATCATTTATACCTTCTTCATTTTCTTCAATAAATGCCCTATGCGCTAAAGCACTTTGAGGTTTGTGTTCAAAAGACTTGGAAAGATAATTGACTGATCTCTGCACGGAGGAAGCAAAGTTATTGATCGAAGAAACTCCTCCAGCGTCAAGAATTGACTTCCTTCTAATCGAAACAGGAGAAAACTGTTGCGGTTGTTCAGCGTCCTCTTCCATCGTACACTTCAGAACGGTCTCTGCCAAACACCCAGCTGTTTCTTGGTCCACTGGTCGGAGAGACAGCACCGTAATCAGTCATGAAAAACTCGTCCACCTCTACGGGCAGTGCCATTCGAGTTCCCGATAAGGAAGACAATAGAAAAACTTGGAGCTGAGGAACAGAAAAAATATTTGAGTCAGGCTGTGCACGTGACTTGCGGGAAGATTCTCGTTGAGTTGTGGTTCGGTACTTGGTTTCAGTGCAAATCTAATGGACAAGAGCAAGCAGAGCCTCTGTGTGTGCGTGTGTTGCTGCTGTTGCTGTTGTTATTGTGTTGATAGTTATGTTGAGAGTAGCTAGAGCTGCCTTTTTGAAACCGAAATTTGCTAGGTTTGCTTCAACCCCAGCAAAATCATACGCTGATACAGTATTTCTACCGACAACCAATTTTGGATCAAGATCGGATGAGAAACTCATTGAAACTGTACTCAAGCCACAGACCACAGATAAGTTGTATGAATGGAACATCAGTAGAGCTACAGAAGATTTGAACAAACTGTTTATATTTCATGATGGTCCTCCTTATGCCAACGGTGATTTACATGTCGGCCATGCGTTGAATAAAATTTTGAAGGATATAATCAATCGTTATGAACTCATGAAGGGTAAAAAAGTTCACTATGTGCCTGGTTGGGATTGCCATGGTTTACCTATTGAATTGAAAACTTTGGAAAAACTCAACAAGGAAAAGAAAGAATTGGAGAAGGCATTGAAGAAAGAGTACAAAAAAACCAAGGATGTCAAGGTAATGGAAAAACTACAACAACTCAAATCTGCGAAACTTTCTGCAACAGACATTGTCAAACTTGCAACAAATCATGCAAAGACTACGCAAGCTTCACAATCGGAACAGTTTCAAGAAATGGCTATTTTTGGTGACTTTAAGCATCCGTACATGACTTTACATAATTCTTACGTCTGTGATCAACTCAGAATTTTTGAAAAATTTGTTGCAAACGGTCTTGTTCGTCGACAAGAAAAACCTGTTTATTGGGGGTGTGAAAATGCTACAGCTTTGGCTGAAGGTGAATTGGAGTATAACCAAAATCATGTCTCTAAAGCTGCGTACGTCAAATTCCCTCTCATTGAATACGGTAATTTAACGCATAAAGTAAAGTCACTTACTAATGTTAGTGCACTTATTTGGACATCGACTCCATGGACATTAGCTTCTAATTTGGCTATCTCTATCAACGAAAATTACGATTACACAGTGATTAATCATAAAGGTTCTAACCTTATTGTGGCCACAGATTTGATACCAAGTCTTCAAAACACACTTGGTGATATTACAGAAACCGATATCATTTTTAAAGGATCAGATTTGTTGGATTGTAAATATTCGTCTCCAATCCTCAATAATGGTAAATCATACCCATTTTTACATGGTACTCATGTGACTAATTCTGCAGGTACAGGTCTTGTTCATACTGCTCCAGGACATGGTCAAGATGATTATCTTGTTTGTATGAAACATGGTATTAAACCATACTCTCCTGTTGACAAATATGGTAAGTATACAGAAGATATCGCAGAATCTCTCAAGGATTTTATTGGCCTGCGGGTACTCGGCGATGGTAATGATCGAATGATTGAACTCATCAAAAACCTTGATGTGCTTGTTAAATTAGATGAAAACTATGTCCATTCATATCCATATGATTGGAGATCCAAAAAGCCTATAATTATCAGAGCTACTCCGCAATGGTTTATTGATGTGAGTAAAATCAAAGATGAAACTATCAAGGAATTGACTGATAATGTCAACTTTTATCCGGAAAGGGGGCTTAACAGATTAACTTCTTTTATAAGAACAAGAAATGAATGGTGTATTTCAAGACAAAGAAGTTGGGGTGTTCCGATTCCAGTATTGTATCACCGTGAAACCGGCGAATCATTGTTAGATGATAAAATTATTGAACAAATAATTTCTGTGATTGAAAAGGAGAATATCGATGGCTGGTTTAAACAAGTCGAAGAAGGAGGAAGCATTGAAAAATGGTTGCCAGCAGAGTACAAACATCTTGCTGATGACTATGTTTTAGGTACAGATACAATGGATGTTTGGTTTGATAGTGGTAGCAGTTGGAAAACTATTGAAAGATATTTGAAGGAAGAAGGGCTCTTAAATGAGGCTAAGGAAAGAGGCTATCTTGCTGATGTTTACCTTGAAGGTAGTGATCAACATCGTGGTTGGTTTCAAAGTAGTGTTTTGACAAAAGTAGGAACTTCGGATGCTGATAAAGTAGTGTTACCATATAAGAACATCATTACTCATGGCTTCACTTTAGACGAAAAGGGAGAAAAAATGTCCAAAAGTATTGGAAATACTGTTGTCCCACGTGATATTATACTTGGTAACAAAGCTAACGGTATTCCGAAAATTGGAGTTGATGGTCTAAGGCTATGGGCTGCACAATCGGATTATACTGGTGATGTCAACATTGGTAGTACTATTTTAAAGCACGTTGGAGATAATCTTAAAAAAATTAGATTTACATTTAAGTTCCTGCTAGGTAACTTAGGTGATAAAAAATTTAACGTGAACTATGATGATTTGGAAATCTTGGACAAATACATGTTAAGTAGAGCTTTCAGACTTAACCAAGAATGTATGAAGGAATATGAAAAGCATAACTTTTTTAAAGTTGTTAAAAACGTGAACCATTTCATCAACGTCGACCTTTCCTCCATTTATTTTGATATCAGGAAAGATTGTTTATATACTGACAAGCTCGATTCAAAAAAGAGAGTATCTACATTGGCTGCATTTGAAGAGATTCTACAGATGCTTGTATCAATTTTATCACCTATAGTACCAATAATGACGCAGGAAGTATGGAATAACATGCCTACAAGGTTATCCGATTCTAAAGAAACTCCATTTCACAAAAGTTGGTACCAGGGTGAACTAATGCGTATAAACCCAGATGTGGAAACAGAATTCCAATCTTTGCTAAAGTTCAAGGATCAAATCAATTTACTAGTCAACGATCTGAAAAAGTCAGGCGCTGTAAACCAGTCTCTTGAATGTGTGGTTTCTGTACCACCAGCTCTTCACAATTACGACCTAGAGACACTCTCTGACGTATTTGTTGTTTCCAGTATTGAAAAAGGTGACTGCGATGATCTTGTGGTGAAACCATCTTCGCTTCACAAATGTCCAAGATGTTGGAAGTATTCTGCACAAGAGGAAAATTGTCTCTGTGCGAGATGTCAATCTGTGGTGAACTGAAAAGTGACCCATGTATATTTTCTTAACGCAACCCTTGTAATAATTACGTGTACATAGATATAAGAACTTATAGATTAAAAGATTTAATAATGAATCTTCAACAAACATATGATGAATACCAACAGACGATTCAACAACTTCAAGAACATGTTGTATCTGTGGAAAGTCAAATATATGAACATGAAGTTGTGATTGACACGCTAAAGGGAGTACCACAAGATAGGAAAGCGTGGAGACTGGTGAGTAATGGAGAAACGGTGATGACAAAGGAGGATGAAAAGGCTATATCTGGTGGTTTGGTAGAAACTACAGCTGCTGGGGCGAAGGAAAAGTTAGAGAAAACATTTGAATCACTTAAGACGTTAAAGAATAAATTAGAGGAAGAAATCAAACAAACAAGGCAGGAATTTGAAGATTGGAAAAAGAAGAACAATGTTAAGATTGTTCAAGCTAACCAATAGATTTTATAGTTATACACAATTCCATTATATAGTTTAATCATTGATTGAACTACAGCTTCAATTTTCTTCTATTTACACTTTCTTCTTTCCGCTGTCAATATTCTTATTTTGAGAAAAGACAAAGACAAAGACAAAAATAATCCATGATGCAACAACAACGGCATAACCTGCAATGTAGACTTTAGAATTAGGAATTTCCCATGATCTAGCATATTCATCATTGGCAAGATGTCTAACTGGGACTACTTGTTGTTCAGATACATATGAAAGGCCTGGTCTTTTATAATCAACGCTAAATGTAAACATACCATGTTGATCTGGAATTTGGAAAAGAGTAGAATAAATGGATTCATTTTCAGATTTATCTGTCAGTTCTAAATTTAAACGTTGGTAAGGATCAAGCATGATAAATTCAAATTGCACAGCATCCTTAGCAACAAACGGAACCCATGAATCACTTTTAGAATTATATTCTGAAAGACCAATCTCAAAGTAAGAATAATCCTTAACCTTATAGTAATCATCTTCATCTACAAACGGTAATTCGATACCATCTGCATCAACTCTTTTATGATTGAATCTTGTTGGTTTAATGACACCTTTCAATTGGAAAGTCCATTGAATCAAATCATTTGCTAAAGTAGAGTCCTTCAATGCGTCAGATGAACCAATCCATGAAACTCTAGCATTGTTTAATCCTTGAAATGATACTGCAAAATATCCTTGGTTACCTGCATGCCAAATTTCTTCACCAAGCTTTGTCATTGATGTTCTCGTTGTTTGTAGTAATGGAATCACGTATTCTGAATTTGATACTAAAGCAATTGATGCATTCTTAAATGATATTTTTTCCTTCCTTTCAGCTGAAATAATATAATCATTTAAGAAGTCAACACCTTCAAAGACAGAATCTTCAGCGTGATGATCAATATATTTGTAGCCCTTAGGAGAAGGGTAAATTCCAAGTTGATTAAGGAATACAGTTGAATCAAGTTGTGAAGTTTCATCGTTACTGACAACGATAATGTTACCGCCATTATCGGAGAAATGCAAAAGTGATTCGTGGTCAATGTTTGCAGCCAATTTTTTACTTTTAGTTGGTAAAATCACGACATTATCAAAGAGATTATTTCCGTTGATATCAAATAATTCTTTATTCTCTTTGGAATTAGTGTTTTGAAGAATAACGTCCAAACCATTTCCTTTCAATTCGTTAACGAATAAACTCAAATTGTTTGATTCCATATCATCAACAAAAACTAACACGTCTCTTGCCAACACGGTGCATGCTAAAAGCATTACCAATGCTGCAATTAATATCTGTATGGATTGCATTGTTAACGTTAGAGTGTTTTGTAGAAAGAACACGTTAACTTCTGAACACTTTTGAATTTGCAGTTGTTGAAATTCGCTGTGCATGCATAATGAATTGATTGATGGTTTGTCCTCTCAAACTTTAACATTGTCAACTGTATCTTTACATTATTGTATGGAGGCTAATATTCTTTTCTAAAACTACAGCAATGATCTCTCAAGAGTCATCCGAAACAAATATTGGTGAAACATACGTGAAGCTTACACAAGCAGAAGGTGTTGCAACTGAAATGGAAAAGATGTTAACAAAAATTGAGGAAAAGATGGCACAATTAGAGCAAATGCAAGAAGGAGTAGACATTATTGAGTTTAAGAAACTTGACCAAGAGTTGCAGGTTTTGCAAGAGGAAGTATTAGTTTTGCAAAAGGAAAATGAGTTATAAATTGTATAAAGTGGGAATGTAGTTTTATCTTTTTGGTTATTTATAAAGGAGTTATAGCAGTCAACATTTAGTTTTCATTGGGTTTAAATGTATTGCTAAACAAATGATGAAATTCTGTCAGTAAGTAAAGTTTATGTATATTCCACAAAGTCCGTTAAGTGCAGAGTTCGCTCGAAAGCGTGCAACTTTAAATACACATCCTTAATTGATTCATGCTTTCTTTTCAGCCTGTTCATTTGTACAACCAACACTGCAATACTTTAATTATGCCTGTCGAAGATTTAGGAGATAAAGTAGTTCTTACTTTCCCATCAGATTCCTCTACTACCGTTACCATTCTCAAGTACGGTGCAACTGTTTTGTCATGGAAGGTCAATGACGTCGAACAATTATGGCTTTCCTCTGGAGCTAAATTGGACGGTTCTAAACCTGTTAGAGGTGGTATCCCACTTGTTTTCCCAGTTTTTGGTAAATCTAATGAAGAAGGCTTTAACAGTTTACCACAACATGGATTTGCACGTAATTCCACATGGGAGTTCCTTGGTCAAACTAAAGCGGATCCTCCAACTGTCCAATTCGGACTTGGCCCTGATGAGGCTAATAAAGAGATCTATAGTAAATGGGATAATGGTGATAATGATTTTACTTTACTTTTAACAATTTCATTAGAAGAAAATGATTTAAGAACTCACATTGAAGTTGAGAATACAGATTCCAAATCTTGGAAATTTAACTGGTTATTCCATACATATTTAAAGGTTAATGATATTGAAGACACCTTAGTAAACAATCTACCTGGTGAAAACTGTTATGATCAAGTTCTGAATGAGTCTTACGTTGAAAAGGCACCAGCAATTGATTTCCATCAAGAACTGGACAGAGTGTACAAAAATGTTTCTACAGAGAAAATCATTCAAGTTATTGAATTGGGAAAAGTTGTACATAATGTGAGAAGAATCAATTTACCAGATGTTGTTGTTTGGAATCCATGGACTGAGAAGAGTGCCGGAATGGCGGACTTTGAACCAAAGTCGGGCTTTCACAACATGTTATGTATTGAACCTGGACATGTAAACAACTTTGTGGAACTACAACCAGGACAATCTTGGAAAGCTGAACAGATCATCTACAAAGGTGATGCTATCAAATTACAATCTGTTTAATTACTTAGCAGTATATCTTATCAGTAACACTGTAGAGTTAATTACGGGCTTTGCCGCACTTACTTCGTCTCACACAAACGCCTATTTTATCCTAATTCGGATCAGGCTCGACCTTCTCAATTCGTCAATTGTTCTTTATCTCTCCGGCAAATAAAAAGTCGGTAATTTGTCACTGGTGATACTAATATATATATAAAGAGAGATGCATTCTGTTACATTTTTTCTTTGTTTGAATAATAAATAACAACAATGTACATTCCAGACAAGTACCTTGAACAAGATTGGTCACTACAGGAAGATTTGATCAAAAAGTATCCATTAGCAACAATTATCACCAATGGTAAAGATGGACTAATTGCAAACCATATTCCATTTGTCCTTCAAACGGATGCAGAATCAGGGAAAAAATATCTACATGCCCATATTGCCAAAATGAATCATCAAATTCCTTCTTTGAAGGAATCGAGTGAAGTTTTGGTTATTTTTCAAACTGATGATTCTTATATTTCACCGTCATATTATCCAACAAAGCAAGAAACACATAAGGTTGTTCCTACTTGGGATTTTGGGGCAATTCATATTTATGGTACACCAACAATAATTGACGACACTAAATGGGTAAGAGGACAACTTGATGATTTGACAGAACAACAAGAGAAAGAATTAACTCAATGGACAGTAGATGAAGCACCAGAGAGGTATGTGGAATTATTGCAAAAATCTATATGTGGTTTACAGATTGAGATTAAACGTACTGAATGTAAAATGAAGTTTGAACAAAAAATGAAAGAGCAAGATATTAAAGGTACAATTTGTGGATTAGCTAAAGGTGGTAAAAAGACAGTTTCTGATTTTGTTGCAAAATGCAACCGTTTTGAATAATAAGTGTTTTTTGAAAACTAACCGTATATATATATATATATATATAAGATATACGTAGAAGACAGAGTATCAAAGATAGCTTTTACTCTGGATATGCTACACAACAGATTCAGTTAAACCTCTCTTTAATTTATTTTGTTTGTTCAAAATAGCAATTACATGACCTGTCTATTTTATACAGTTTGTTTGCTTGTATGTTCCCATCAATTCAATCGTCAAATATTTAGCAATTGGAGTTTCTACAGTTGCATGGCTGCTAGTTTCCAGCTATGATATTGTAAATGGGTACAATATATATTTTTAATTTAAAAAAACATCAACTAATAGCTAAATTTGAGTAACGAATTCTGTAGTTATGTAATGTTTCTTTATTCTAGTTTAAACTGAAAGTTCATAGGTTTAAAACTCTAATGCAACATTGTTGTTTATAAAATAAGATTTTCTCAACTTGCATTATTACGTAAGCAAAATGCAACTCTTTATAAATTAACTAGCACTATTAAAAATCATTAAAGCCTGGTTAGCTCAATCGGTAGAGCGTTTGACTCTTAAGTTTCCACTAAGAAATTAGTGCAATCAAAAGGCTGCGGGTTCGAGCCCCGCATCGGGCTTAATATTTTTTTATTTTTATTTTATTCTTTTTTTTTACAATTTGTGTAAATTCGCATTTCACATTTCTTGTCAGTTTCTAATAGATTTGCAAGTTCGTGTTGGTGTTATAGGACTAAGTTATTATATATCACCGCAAGCAGTTTCTACATTTTAATCCACTCTGTAATAATAGAAACAAATTAATCATGGAGAATATACAACGAAGTGAAAATACTATAAGGATGTTTCCTATAGATCCGGTTCCAACTACTACACAGGAGTCATTGTTTATTGAACATAATAAAGTTTTGAAGAATGAACATCAATTTACATATCAAAATGTTAATGGTTTGAATCATCCTGGAATAAACCAACTTGAAAGAATTAAAATGTCATTTGAATCCGGTTTGCTAGATGAAATCAAATATGTTTTGAATCTGTTGATTGTTTTATCAAACAATAATCCTTCCAAAATAAATTTGAAAACAGATTATACTTTTCTTATTGATTATTTATTAGAATATCTCAACGATGATAAGATTGAAATTGATACAAAAATAGATTGTCTTTTGATAATCAGAAATTTAATTCAAGATGTTGATAATTGTCAGATCTTGAGTTTTAATTTACGACTTAGGGACACAATCCTTTCATTTCTCAACATTTACCATAATTCTAGTGAACACCTCAACTTTTTTGAGAATGATCAATTCAAAGAACTGATCAAATATTCACTTGACATTATCGAAAATGTATCATCATATCTTAGTCCTGTAAGTAAAGATGATTTAATTTTTAACAAATTGATTGAAATCTTTAAAGTCAATAACGATAAAAACACTTCAATTACCATTTTGAGATCTATAAGTAGATACTTGTATGGCTCAACAGCTGCAAAAGATGCAAGTGTTCTGATTGACGATGATTTTATCAATAAAACTTTAGGGTTTTTACTTTTGGCAACTAATAATAATTCAATTGATGATGAAATTATTCTTACATCACTAGATTTTTTCATACAATATCTTTCTATCAAACAAGAAAACTTATTAAAATTAATTGAAGAAAAAAGCAGGAAACTTATTTTGGAGAAGATTTTACCAATATTGATGATTTACAAGCAAAACTACAAAACTGAGTTCAATACACAAAATCTCAATTATCTCAGACTTTATAAGAGAGTTTTAGAGACAAATGATTTTAATACTGAGATTTTGAATATTCAAGATTATCCTACAACATTCAAAGAATTGAATTCTTTGAAAGAACCACAGAGAGCAACTGCATGGTTAAGATGTTGCTTTAAACCAAACAAAATAGCAAGTATTACTCAAATTGAACTTTGGAGGGCTTATGAACAACAATTTGAAAAGAAAAACTTACTACCGGCTGTTGAATTTATTAAAAATGTACAATATGCATTTCCTCAAAGTAAGGCTAAAGTTATTCAATTACCAAATAACGAAGGCAGGAAGTTTGTGATTGAAGGCATAGAGCCTAGAATTGAAATTGTTTCCTTAGAAAAGGGAAAGAATGATGCTTTGGTGAATTACAACAATGAGCTGACTAATGCTTCTTCACAATTCTATAAACCTGATTTAGGAAGAACCGAACAAGTTGAAATCGAAAAATTCAACTATGGCTTTAATGATTATTTGAAGTTGAATGAAATTAACATTAGCACTTGTTTACTTATAAAGGAAATTATGAAGTATCCAGACGGTATTGCTATGTTGACCAAATACAAGTTTCAGTTTGTTGAAAATTGTATTTATGTTCCTGATCTTTTAAACCATATCTACGAAGACATAATTGATGTATTATAGCCAACCACCCTTTTGTAAATTTTTGTATAACTAATTATCATCTACTGTAAACGTGCATGAGTAATCAAGCTTTTGCTGAAAATTCAGGACGTGTGACTGCATGTTTTTTTTTTCAGCCACATTAGTAAATGTCGAGTGTTTTTTTGAGCAACAAACTGTTGCAACGGTTTTAGATCATCTCTTCACTCTCTATTGTCAAACGGCTAGACCTTTAACTTTGGTGAAATATGTCTTTTAATATACCAGCCTCATTGGCTAAAATAAGAGTTCCACGGATTCATCATACTTGGGCCAACACTTACCAATGCTACCCACAACACTATTTTCAACCAAGTACAAAGGAGGAAATACGTGAATTAGTTGTCAATGCACGTAAGTTAAATAAAAAGTTAATGGTTGTTGGATCAGGTCATTCTCCAAGTGATTTGACAATGGTTGCTAATCCAGTTAATGAATGGCTTGTTAATCTAGATAAGTTTAACCGATTTATCAGCGAGGAACCATCTAATGATGGTCTATACACCGATGTTACAGCAGAAGCAGGTATGAGAGTTTATCAACTAAATGAATTGTTAGAGAAAAAGGGACTTGCGTTACAAAGTTTAGGTTCTATTTCTGAACAGTCATTGGCAGGTATTATTTCAACTGGTACCCATGGGTCTTCCCAATACCATGGGTTAGTTTCATCACAAATTGTTAATTTGAAGTTGATAAATGGTTTAGGAGAAGAAGTGAATTGTAATTCTAAGGAAAACCCTGAAATTTTCAAAGCAGCTTGTTTATCGTTAGGTAAAATCGGTTTAATCACTGAAGTTACTATCAGAGCAGTTCCAAAGTTCCAACTAAGATCCGTTCAAGAAGTGATTAATATTGACACTTTAATTGAAAAATTTGATTCTATTTGGACATCTGATGAATTTATTAGGGTTTGGTGGTTCCCATACACGAAAAAATGTATTTTATGGAGAGCTTCCAAGAGTGACGAACCGATCTCCGAACCTAGACAATCATGGTATGGTACTACTTTAGGAAGATTTTTCTATGAATCTTTACTTTATGTTTGTGTCAAATTTTTCCCAAGGCTTACTCCTTACGTTGAAAGTTTTGTATTTTCTAGACAATACGGTCTTGTTGAAACCTTTAATAAGAATGGTGATGTTGCAGTACAAAAGTCAGTTGATGGATTGAATATGGATTGCTTGTTCCATCAGTACGTTGATGAATGGGCTTGTCCATTGACTAACGGACCTGATGTCATACGACTTCTTTCCCAATCGATCGAGGAAGGTAGAAAGAGCAATGAATTTTACGTTCACTCTCCTATTGAAATCCGTTGCTCCAATACAACTCTTCCACCATGCAATGAAGCAGAGCAAAACTTATCAGGCAGAAAACCAATTGATAAGGGTCCAATCTTTGGTAACACTTTGAGACCATTCCTCGACAACACTCCTAAATTGAACTATCTTCCGATTGAGCAAGTTACCAATTCTCAACTGACTCTTTATATCAATGCTACTATTTACAGACCTTTTGATTATCCAACTGATTATAAGAAATGGTTCCATATTTTTGAAGAAATTATGAACGCTGCAGATGGTAAACCACATTGGGCCAAAAACTATGACGATTCCATCTGTAATAAGGAACAAATGGAAAAATGGTTTGGAGAGGACTTGAATAGTTGGAGAAAAGTCAGAAAGGAAATGGATCCAGATGGAGTATTCCTTTCTGGGGCTCAATGGTTGAAGAGAAACGGTTTGGTTGAACCACAGTATTTAGAGGAATTAAAAAATGAAAGTACAGTAGAATAAAGTAGCAATACATGCTATGTATAAATTATTTAAAACGTAAAGCTGAACTGAAAAGATCTGAAGTAGAACTGATTTTGGTTCCACAAGTCTTAGTATTGGAAGGATGTAATAACTAGTGAGAATTCATCCAGTTGATTTTAAAGTACTTCTGCTACCAGATATACTTATCCAGACTTGAGTATCTTCCCTAAATTACAAAACCATTTTTCAATTTTGAATATTATATTCAGATAAAAACATATATCTATTGAATTTGATTAAAAGGCTAAATTTAGATTGACGTTTTGGGTTAATTTTCGAAGTAATGATTTGCTGAGTGTATCATACATACAACGTAAAAAATTACGTAAGATTAAATTTGTTTCGTTTCATGTTTACATTTATGTTTTGAATTGTTCATTTATGAATTCTCTGGGAACGGGCAGACTCTTTGAATTATCTTGTGTCTAAACCACCAATGCCGTCATCACCGTTTGCAGCACTGGATAGGCTGAAGAAAAAGCAACAAGGCATCACAAAACCGACGCCGCTGAAAGCGGTCAAGGCCAAATCATTGTCAAGATCAAGTTCTTCTCTTTTTGATACCTTAGAATCATTCAAACCAACAAGGGAATTTTTAGAAAGATCAAGCTCTTTACATACATTAGATAGTAAGAGAGAGAATTATAACACAGAAAAAAAGTCAACTCTCTCTTCTATTTTGCGACAACAATCTAAGTTTACAGGAAAGTCTTCTATTATAACCTCTAAGAGTAGTAGCAGGAAAGTATCAGCTTCTATTACAAAAGTGAAAAGAGAACTTCCCTGGGAAACGAATTCAACATTGAATAATCACAAATCGTTGAAGTTAAGTGAAAGTAATGTTATTGACAACAATAATCACATCAAAAAATTGGTAATTCCCGACGACAGAAGTAACAAAGAGAATGAAAGGTATCTTCAAGGTATTAATGTTAGTCTTGACGGATTATCCTTGAGTAAGGAGCAACAAAGGGTTTTAGATTTGATTTTGACCGAAAGAAAGAATGTATTTTTTACTGGTTCAGCTGGTACTGGTAAGTCTTATTTGCTAAAAATTATTATCCAGAAACTACTAACACGTTACGGTAGTTCTAGTATTGGGATTTCTGCACCAACAGGTTTAGCTGCTGCTAATATTGGAGGTCAAACTATTTTTAGATTATTAGGTCTCGGTTTAGGTAAAGAACCAGTAGATCTTTTACTTAAAAAAATTAAAAAAAATATGGATAAATATATGACATGGAGGAGGATGGTTGTTTTAATTATTGATGAAATTAGTATGCTTGATTCGACTTTATTGGAAAAGCTAAACGTACTTGCTAAAAGTATTAAAAGAAGTGATAAACCTTTTGGAGGAATTCAGCTTATTATAACAGGTGATTTTTTACAATTGCCCCCAGTGGATATCTCTAACTCTACAAATATTAACTACTGTTTTAAGAGCCAGACATGGAATGAAATTATTGATGAGAGTGTAGTTCTTACCCAAGTTTTTAGACAAAATGGGGATCCTGAATTGATTGAAATTTTGAATGCCCTTAGAGTTGGTAGAATTGACCACCGTGTGGAAAGCAAATTAAGACATCTAAGCAGAGCCTTAGAGTTTGATGATGGTGTTGTTCCAACAGAATTGTTTCCTACGAGACATGAAGTTGAACGTTCTAATTTAGCAAAACTTGAACAGCTTGATGGTCCAGAAATTAGCTACAAGGCAACAGATCTTTCCATAAATGGGGCTCCAGTTGATGAAATGGTTAGGAAAAGTCTTGATATGTTGATGTGCGTTCCTGAACTTAAGCTTAAGATAGGAGCTCAAGTTATGCTTATTCAAAATGATGTAGATGATCGACTTGCCAACGGACAGTTGGGTTTAGTGGAATGTTTCTTGACCAAACCGATATACCGCATTTTTGCCAGTAGATTTGGTAAGGATTATGATTATTCAAGGACCCAAGTTTTACGTAAAGTAGGCCAAATGTTGCTAAATAAAAAAGGATTAACAAATAACCCCGAATACGACGATTTGTCACTTTTGGAAGAGAATAATGCGGTTATAGTTGATGAATTGTTGAAAAACTTCAATCCAGAAGATGATTTTTTACCATTGGTTACATTTACTACAGCAAACGCGTTGCAATTAAAGAGCAGACCTGTTCAGTTACTTGTGGAAACCGCAGAGTTCAAACCTGATCCACATGGGAAGTACTCTAATGGATTCACGCGTCATCAATTGCCATTAATTTTAGCATGGTCCATGTCTATTCATAAATCACAAGGCCAAACATTACCAAGGGTTAGAGTTGATTTGAAAAAAGTGTTTGAGAAAGGTCAACTATATGTGGCAATAAGTAGATGTGTCTCATCTCATGGGTTACAGGTTTTGAATTTTGACCGCAGGAAGGTTTTTGTCGACCAGGAGGTTATTGAATTTTACGACAAAATTTCTTAGCTACGAAGCAGTTATTTACTTCAAACAAGAAAGTTTATTACTTCATTGAATTAAATTTATAGAGTTTATAAATAAAA
The DNA here is from genome assembly GCA_030570285.1 of Pichia norvegensis. Lineage (NCBI taxonomy): Eukaryota > Fungi > Ascomycota > Pichiomycetes > Pichiales > Pichiaceae > Pichia > Pichia norvegensis. Next base: position 30,601 of record JAJLVM010000208.1, read on the forward strand.
CATGGATTCCTCACTAAATTTATGAATCTCGGCTCAGCCATTTTAAATTTATAACAAGCTTAGATTAAAAGATGTGACTTTTTCAGCCAAAATCATGCAAGCATTGATTAAGTAGTCAAACAAAATGTGGATTGCCGATTACCAACCTTGTTTGAAGAATAATGTTGGTGTTTCTCCAAAGATTTCATCTATGTTGCTGAAAAAAGGAAGTGTTTATTCCATCGGTCGCCAAGCAAGTAATGATATATGCGTTGACCACCCGAAAGTTTCCAGATCTCAAGTCAAATTAAAAGTCAATGCTGATGGAAAAATGGAGATAAGCAATATAGGCCATGCTAGCTTAACTTGTGGCAAAAGAATTCTTGATGGGAAGCAAGAGTCACCTTATATTATAAATACATCAACAATAGTTAAAATAAAAGTGGCCAACGACTGGAAAATTGTCCTTCGCAATATGGAAGATATTACCGTTTCTAAATACATTTATCAAAAAATATCCAGTATCTTGAGTCTTGATTTTAGTAATGAATTAAAGGATAATGAAATTATAATAGGAAATTCGAAAGAACTGATAGAGAACATGGAATTATGGATAGATACGTTATTGGACCAAGAATGGGAAAAATGTGGCGGACTTTCCAAGATTATTATTCCAAAAACAACAAAAGATTTTAAAGTTGGCGAAAAGAAGGAAAGTCAAACAGATAAAATGATTGAGGTGATGCCAATGAGCCCAGACTCACAATACTCACTAATGAATAGGTCATCGAAAAGAACGAGAAAAAGCCAATTGCAATCAGTTTTTGATGAATTTGAAAACCTAGATGATTCCAGTCTGGTGAACTCAACCACAAGTACTCCGAAATATACATATGCTTCACAAAATACGTTTCGTTTGAAAAAAAGTCAGCTTACTCAATTTTTTGATGACATGGACGAATCCGAGCCTATACTGAATTCAAATGGTAAACAGAAGGAAAACCTGGACTTTAAGAAGGCACATATAGAAAATGAAGTAAAAGATCCCGAGAAGTCTAAAGAATTAGACATGGAAAATGTTGGTGAGACTATGTCTAATCTTTCTATTAAACGACCCATTGAAGTTTCGCCTGGTTTTCCAGCAAAAAAGTTAAAGTCATCTCATCCGAAAGAGGCTTTGGTTGATGTTTTCAAGAAAACCAAACAGATAAAAATTGATAGGATGGAAAAAGAGAAAGAGCTGATTAATTCTATTAAGGCTAATAACGAGGTAGCTAAGGTAACGAAATTCAAAGTCATAAGGAAAGCAGTGAATCCACACGTATATTCTGGGCACAAAATTATCTATAACAATGATCCAAAATGGGAAAATAGATTAAATTATTCAAAATTTTCTAAGATAAATAATACCAGTCAATATAATCCTATCCTTGATAGCACCATAAAAACAGTGAAATTTAAAAGCTCGAGTTATAAATCAAATGAAAGACAAATAAATTTGTTTCAGAATGAATATATGATACCAGAATTAGATACAATGTTTGAAACCAGACCACGACAGTCACAGATAATAACACGGAATATTGAATTCGAAAATCGTAAAAGAGAACCTACCCTTTTTGTCGATAGCGACTATGAAGATACACAATATAATACAAAAGAGTCTTCAGGATATCCAAGCCTTAGAACTTCTGAGATATCCAATTTTCATACTAAGATAGGCAGCATGCCTGATACAACTGCAAGAGCAACGCAGTTACCCACCCATACTTTGGAAGATGATGAAACACCAATTTTCAGGTCTAGGCGGAGATAATTTGTTTTACTTCTTCCTTTGGTTTTTCCACTTGAAAATAACTTTACCATCTTTTAATACCTTTTTTTTGGAGCCTGATTTCATAAGTTCTTTTTGTAAATGTAATTTCGTTTTGACTTCAGATAACTGCTTTTCTCTCTCTATTCTTTGTTTCAGAACATCCAATTCTTTTTTTTTCAATGCTAAGGCATCCTCTAATGACTCTGGATTCAAGTTCAAGTCGAGATCTGTACTTAAAAGCTGCTCTTTCTTCAAACGGTTTTCTCGTCTTTCAAGTAATTCCTTAGTTGTATTAAAATACTCTTCTGGTTTGAAAGATTCTAGCTCATCTTTACTTTCAACAAAGACTGTATGCTTACCATTACTTTTGAATAAATTTGCATTCTGTAAGCCCTTGCTTATTTTTTTTGCTTCATTGGTTGAGATCATGTTCAAGTAATTCATATCCTGTCCTTTCATCAGCAAAACCTGATCATTTGTTAAACTTTCAGAAAATTCACGCTTTTGAATCAAAATACCCTGCTCATTAGTTTTTCTGTTTGTCATAGCATGATAGTATTCATCATCATTACGGCTTTTAGCCTTTTCTTTCAGTAATTTTAGCTTTGCCTGGTTTTGATGAAAATTGGCACTTCTTAATTTGTAATCCTTTTTCTTTTCTAACAAACCAAATCTAGCTCTACTAGAAATTTGGCTTCTTTCTCTATGCTGTTTTTTCTGTACATTATGCACTAATTTAGCCATCTTTTTTTGTATTATTATTCTGCCTTTTTGATGTAAGGAGCTAGAAGTTGTGGGTAAAACTTCATCTATCTGATTTCGCAAATTTTTTTTACTTCCCAAAGCGGAAGGAGGTCGTCTCAACTTGATGAAAAGGTATTGTTCCTGACTATATATCAATACAACACCACAAATTTCTTGTAAACCTGATTAAAAACTATTTCAAAAACATGATTACTTTAGAAGATGTGGTGTTATGTACATGGACTCTTGAAAGGCCCATTTTGGTAACATCAAAAGACCCTGATAAAACTATAGCTCGAATTCAGAAGATTTCTGGAAATACAGAAATTACCTATAAACCATCCGATGGAATATCAGTCTATAATTTGATGTTATTGAATATGGAAAAACAAATAAACCTTTACACTGAAATCAGGAAAGGAAAATATCCTTTGATATTAGTTACAGAGGATTTTCACGTGCAACGCAAACTCCGAACTCAGCTATTGTTAAACTATTTTGATAAACTTGAAACAAGCATCAATGCTATGGAGATTGATGATATTAACAAAATTAGAAAACAGGTAAAAAACCTGGCAATGACAGGGGAAATTAAAACTTACATTTACGACTTAATTGTGGAATTAAGATATTCAAGATTTGTGAAGGGAGGAATACCCACCTATTTAATCTTTGATGTTAGAGATTTTATTAAATTTTGGGCCTTTACACATCATCAAAAGTTTGTCACCCCCATTTTAGTAAAGGAATGCTTTAGGATTGTTCTGCCTATGAGAGTTGAATTAATACAAGCTGAAGAGGAACCATCATTAATGTACGGGTCGGATTTAACCTTAGTAAGTCAATTAATACAGTCAATGAATGTTCATGATGTTATCGAGATTGCAATATCTAATGTTATACCTCCTATATAGTTTCTAGTTATCAATAATTGACAGTCCAATATTTGATACAACTGTCTTGTCCAGCAGATACAAATTTATCTTTCTCTAGCCACTGTACTGCATTGACACCTTCTTTATGAGCATTTAAAAATTTTATATTTCTAGATGGCTTTTCCACAGAGTAGATGTAGATATTAGTATCTAAAGATGCTGTAAGGCAATATTTACTATCTTGGCTCCAGTCAATTGAATTGATTTTAGATGTGTGAAATGCCCATCTGGAAGTAATCAATGAAAAATCCTCTAAGCTGTAAAGTAGAATCTTTCCCTGAACATCTCCACATGCCATGTATTTTTCATCTTTTGATATAGAAATACATGTTGGTTTACCACGCAATATGTTTGAGTCATTAAGAATAGAAAAATCATGAGAATAAATTGTGACCTTGAATGATTTTTCATCAGCAATAACAATAAACTTGTCTGAAACATCTAAACTGGAAGCGTCATAATCTAGCGACTTTGTTTGTGTAAGTTCACCTTCTAAATTAAATAGCTGCACTTCATTTGAAAATAATACTACAATATACTGTTGAGAGATTTTCATGTCTATTGGTTGCTTTTCCAACTTCGAAATGTGCTTGGCAACTTTATCATTAATAATGTTAAGCTCATCATCCCATGATGCAGAGAACACTTTACCATTGGACTCTCTTATGGAGACAACTAAACTTTTGTGCACATCACCTTGAACTGAAACATCCTTTTCTGCATGCTTGATAATTTTTCCATCAAATGAACCAGTGTATAATCCTGTTGATGTGTTTAATAAGGCAGTAATTGCAACTTGGTGAGCTTCAATAACTTTCACATCGTCAGCATGATATACGTAGAGCTGGCCACCTAAAGTTAAAGCAATATACTTATCGCCTGCAACACAACATCCTAAAAATTGATTTTCAACCTTATATGGTAAGTTCCATTCTTTGATAATATTACCTGCAACGTCAATCAATCTCAAGTAAGCATCAGCACCAGAAATAATAAATTTTGTGTCATCAACCCAGTCTAAACCATAAATACCACCTTTGGATAAATCTTTAAAGGAGTTTATCAATTCACCGGTGTTACCATCGAACAATGAAACAATTCTATCGACACCAACTGTAGCGGCAACTTTACCATTAGGAGAATACTTCACCATTTTAATAAAATTAGTATGAACATTTTTTTCACTCTTAACAAATTTAAAAGGTGGACCTTTGTAGAATACAACACTTGAGTCATCTCCAACGGTGAAAGCTGAATAAGGTCTGGTTGTTTTGATAGCAACGGAATTAATCTGTGCAGAATGTCCACTGATTTCACCTATACTGTTACCCGAGTCAAATGTAAAACAATGTCCAAATTTATCAGAGCCGTTACCAACAGCAATGATTCTTTTAGAATCTGCATCCCAAGCCAAGTCGTTGATCTTGTTGCTTAGTACCTTAAATTCACTTTTGAGAATCATTTCCGGCTGGGAACAATCCCAAATGAGAACATTACCTGCTTCATCACCGGATGCAACATAGTATCCACTAGGAGAAATTTTGGCAACAGTAACAGGATATTTATGTTGATTGAAAACCCAATCGTCTCCTTCATCATCAAGTGATCTAAGAATAACACATTTTCCAGAAGGGTAGATAATTCTGTTTTTGATCTTATCATAAGACAGGTGTGTGCTAAATGCCCTATGAGTACTAGGATTGCTTACTATAACTTTTTCTAACGCAATTGACATTGTACAGAGGAATGCAGCGTAGAAGTTTGATGGTGATTAGACGAATAAGACAATAGTGAAACAATCGTTTACTTGAGGCTTGGAGCGAGCAATGCGAATTTCCATCTACAATACACAATATTTTTCTTGGTGTACAAAACTCTTATAGTCCTATATATATATTAGCTAATCACTGGCTTGAATACTCCTGTCTTGGCCGTATCCAACCACTTCTCGATAACAACACTTGGGATCCCTTCACGTTTTGCTATATCTATAAGCGAGTCACGAGGATCTCCACCAGTTTCTCTGTTCTTTTCTGTTAAAATGTAGGAAGAAAGATAAATAAGTCTTTCAATAGATACAAGAGGATTCGACTCATTGAGTATCTTACTTGTTGTTGTTTGATAGAATGGATTTCTACCATCATCTCTAAGTAGTTTAGAGAACAAGTTCAAATCTTCGTTCATTCGGATCACATTTACATCATGTGCTAATAACTTTTCGTTTTTATCTAAATCCATTTCATCTAGGATGGAATCAAAATCATATTTAGGTTCAATCTTCATTAAATTAGGAACACTAATTAACTTTTCGTCATCTTTGAATACAGTTTCAACAAAAATGAAAACACCGTGTTCAATCACAGTCGTTTCTCTATCCACAAAACATTTGGGGAACAAAACACCGTGCTTAACATTTGTTCCTTTCCGTTTTACAAACCTAACAGTTGCATAAACTTTTTTCCTTACCATTGAGCTCCACAACTCATTAAAAATCATTATATCCTTTTCATCTGCAACTTTACCAGGAACAACAATTAGAGAATCATTTCGTAGATACCAAGGTGGTACAGTTCCTTCCACAAATCCTGTAATTGAAAAGCATCTTTCTACTTCTTGTTCAAAAGCTTCAGAGGGGAGATCGGTGATGATAGAGCTACCATACTTGTAACCTTTAACAATAGTTATGCTATCATCAAGTCCAAAATTTTTAATAACACCATCATCATTATCTTTATCATTTGTTTCATATTTATATTTATACGTTACCGGCTCAAAATTTGTACTTACAGTTTTGGTTGTTATGTAATCTGTTAATGAATTCTTTTTGGTAAAGGGGTAAACACCTACAGAAAAATCAAACATCTCAAAAATATCAATTCTATAACCATAAACATCAACAGGTTTTTTATATTTACTGACCTGTAATCCCCATTTAGTTAAGCTTTGAATACCTTCATTGAGTGTAATTACCTTACCATACTTACCCCATGCTGCAATATTGAAGTCCCGTACTTTTGAGTTGACCTCAATTGCAGTATCGATAACTGTAATATTCACTTTCTTAATTTGCTTCATAATAATTTCAAACTTGTTGTGATATTTCTGCCATTCACAATCTTGATCCAAGGGTGCAACAACGATTAAATCACACGAGTTGTGTCCACTGAATGAAATACCTTGAAGTATTTGCCATACGTCTATCATACAAGAGTTTTCCTGCAGTTCTTCAATCTGTGTAATAAATTCATTAAGTCTGATCCAATTCAGTTGTTTGAGAGGGAACTCATCAATAGGTGTATGTAGAAGTGCAACTTTATGGGTTTTGTTAAAGATGATGGGATGCACTAAATAATTATATGTAAAGAGTGATATCAATTGCTGTGTAACAGGGTTCTTCTGATAGTCAACATAGTAATAAGTAATATTCGACATAGGCTGTCCTTTATATTTCGACGTGTTATATACAACAATCAAAACAGAGTGGTTTATAAAATTTGTCTTTATCGAACCTACACAGAAATTCATATTTTTTCTTTAGTTTTATTTAAATTGTGTATCAAATAGATAAACATGTAGGTTTCTATATATATATATACAGGAATGCAAAGAGAGTATAACCACTATTTAACCTTCTTAGCTTTTAATTTAATAGTTTCACCATTAAAATAAATACCTTTACCCTTATAAGGTTCAGGTGGTCTCATGTTTCTTAATCTAGCAGCAAAAAGATTCAACTTCTGCTTATCTGGACCTTTCAAAACAAGCAATGTCTGAGAAGGAGTTTCACAAACAATATGTTCTGGAATTGGCAAACCTTCAACATTACACCTTCCAACTTTCATTTTGGCCCATTCCTGACCCTTTTCATCCTTTTCGAGCATAACACGATAACCTGTACCTTTAAAACGAAGGGTAGATGAGTGTCCATCTGTTACACCAATGATTGCATTATTGATTAATGAACGATATGTACCCCATAAAGATTTTTGAATCTTGTCTTTAGTGTCTTGGATTTGGATCTTTAAAACGGACGGATTTGTTTGATCAACTTTAATAAATTCAGGCATTTGTAAATTTATTTCACCATTTGGTCCAGTTATAGATAACAAAGAGTTCAATTTGATCTGTTGAGAACCTTTTGGAATGATTTTTGGAATCAACATAGACATTGAAGTAAGCTTGACATCTGGGGTAATAAATACAGGGGAAGAACCAATATGAGAGCTGACATTTGCTGTAGTGCTAAAGAGACGACGAAACATCCTTTGAACAATAACAGAATATATGTGGTTAAACGATTGTTGCAAAAGCTGTTACAACTAATTGGTGATGTCGTCCAAATTTCTCATGGTGTGAATAATTCAGTTCTGAGTTCCTCAACTTCCGAATGAGGAAATTTTTAAAAGTTTTCTTCCATGAAACTAATCAAGTCTCTTCCCTTTTAGTATCATACACATCATAATAACACAGCAAAGACATTAAGAGGAACATAAAATGGTTCGTAAATTGAAGTTTCATGAACAAAAACTTTTGAAAAAGGTTGATTTATACAATTATAAACAGGATAATGATCACAGAGAGGCAGAAGTTATCAGAAAATATCAACTTACCAATAGAAACGATTATCATTCTTATAACAAGATAGTGGGTAAACTGAAAAAGCTTATGAGAAAGTTAGCCCTCCTGGAGCCAAATGATCCATTCCGAATTAAACATGAACAACTATTACTAGATAAATTATACAATCTTGGGCTTCTTGCCACTACGAGTAAAATAAGTGCAGTTGAAAATCAATTAAGTGTGAGTACTTTATGTCGTCGTCGTATTGGTGTTGTGATGGTGAGTTTCCGTATGGCACAAAATGTTTCTGATGCTAACAAATTCGTTAGGCAAGGTCATGTTAGAGTGGGTAATAAAGTTATAACTGATCCAGCATATTTAATTACTAGAAACTTGGAGGACTACCTCACTTGGACAGATGACTCAAAGATTAAAAAGAATGTGATGAAATATAAGAACAAGTGGGATGACTTTAGTGTGGAAAATTGAACTTTACACTTGCACTTTTATGTACAATCCATGTATCTCTATTTTTTTTATAATTCCTTTCTAATAAACGCTTGCAGTAGATTCATACTAAACGAACCCTCACTACTACTCATATTTGCCATATAGGAAAATAGGTCAATTGTCATTCTTGATAAGTGAATTGAGTTTCTTTGTTGTAGCTGACTGGTCTTTCTTCAATAACGTAGGAGGAACTCTCAAGGATTGTTGAAGAAGTTTCAATTCCCTCCGAACAATAATCGAAGCATCAGACAGATTTGTGAAACAATCTGTAATATGGTGTTTGTTCGCCTCGGTGTTCGAACTCCCTGGGTTCTCTAGCAATTCTCCTAATGACGAAAGAAACGACACCAATTTTTCCTCTGCACCTTCAAGAGCAGCAATTCTTTCTCTGCAATTGCCATTATTATCACTCACAGAACTACCACTGACACTGTTACCATCTTGCATCTTCCCTAACTATAAATACCAAAGCGACACTATCAAAACACACACTTAACACTCAATATACAACAACCCTCAACCAAAAAGCTTCCAAGCCTCCAAGCCTCCAAGCCCTTGTCTCAAAACCCTCTACACAAGCACGTGACGACGCAAATATAGTATGTTTTCACCTATACTCAATTTATTTTTCACACATGCGAGTTTGAAGAGAGACTTGTCAAATTGGTTATTACTGGAAAGAGAAATATCTTTTGTCTCTTTTTGATCTCCTTCATCTAACAACACAATGTCTGATAACGAAGAAGTTTTAGTCTTGAGAGGTACTTTACAAGGTCACTCCGGTTGGGTTACTTCCCTTTCCACTTGTCCATCCAACCCAGATATCCTTTTATCTGGTTCCAGAGATAAGTCTCTTATTGTTTGGCAATTAACCAGAGATGAAAACCAATATGGTATTGCAAAGAAGGCATTAAGAGGTCACTCCCACATTGTTTCTGACTGTGAATTAACCCCAGATGGAGCTTACGCTTTATCCGGTTCTTGGGATAAGACTTTGAGATTATGGAAGGTTGCTAACGGTGAATGTGTCACTAGATTCGACGGTCACCAAGGTGATGTTCTTTCTGTTTCCATTTCTAGAACTGTTAGACAATTTGTTTCCGCTTCTAGAGATAAGACCATCAAGGTTTGGAACGCTTTCGGTGATTGTGCACAAACTTTAAAGTCTCACTCTGACTGGGTTTCTTCTGTTGAATGTTCCCCATCCAAGGACTCTGTTGTCTACTCTGCTGGTTGGGATAAGGCTGTTAAGGTATGTTGACATTTTTTTTTCTAATTCAATTGGACTAATCAACTATTATATGAAATTTCAAATGATGTTACAAATAATATTTGCTACTTCAGACGCTTCGGCGAATGAGACATATAATTATCACCAAGATCTCTGATGGAATATTCAATAATAGTTATCGATTAAATTTTATTTTGATGAAACAAATACTAACATTTTATTTTCTTGTTTTTTTTTACTATAGTCTTGGGATATGCACGATGCTTCCCTTTTAACCGACTTCATTGGTCACAACGGTTACATTTCCACCATTACCATTTCCCCAGATGGATCCCTTTGTGCTTCCGCTGGTAAGGATGGTTCTATCATCTTATGGGACTTAAACTCCAACGATGTTTTATACACTTTATCTGCAGGTGACGAAATCAATGCTTTAGCTTTCTCTCCAAACAGATTCTGGTTAGCAGCAGCAACCTCTTCTTCTATCAAGATCTTCCACTTACAAAACAAGGATCTTGCTGATGAATTAAAGCCAGAAGTTGCTGAAGGTAAGACTCCAGAATGTGTTTCCTTAGCATGGTCATCCGATGGTCAAAACTTATTCTCTGGTTACACTGATAACTTAATCAGAGTCTGGCAAGTCATGACTTCTTCTTAAAGAAGTCAATGATTGACCGGTAGATTTTAATACAACCCACCCTATCATTTTAAACATTTTTTTAAACTTTTTTATATAAATTCGAAATCAAAAACTAATTTATTATAAAAAAAAATGTAAAAAGCAAACTAACTCTAATAAACTGTTAATCATCATTATCTTCAATATGCTGTACTACTATCTCGTTAACAAGTTTTAATGGGTAAGCTGGTCCAAAACCGTGACATTTTTCTTGACCTCTAAGTTCGGCCATTATCTCAGGAATATTTAAAACCACATTGTCGTTAAGTTTACTGAACTCAACAAGGTAATCCCAAACTGCACTTACTGTCAAAACTTTTTCTCCATCTTGAATCTCATAGGAGTATCCAAGTTTATTTGCTTCTACGTCAGTTTTATCAACTCCTCCATGTACTTTCCAATCAATTGTTCCATTAATAAAATCCCATTTACCAGCACTAGGAAATTTAAAGGAAAGAATAGAGGTTGCAGCTTCTGCATTCTTCAATAAAAGTTCATCCATTTCATCAGCTTGTTGACCTTCCTGTTTCTTTTGTAAAATTTTGTTTTCAAGATCAAGCATCATGTTTCTCTTCTTTAGCTCTTCTAGTTGCTTCTCCAGTTTTTCTCTAGCACTTTCTGCATTAGCTAGTTTTCCACTTAGTTCTTTTAATTTTCCTTCTTTTCTTTCTCTGAAAGCTCTTTGTGCGGCTCTATTCTGTGCTTTACGTCTCTGGTATAGTTCTTCTTCAGATGGACCGTTAGTTCCGTTTCTACTCGTTATTTCATTTTTTTCACTAGATTTGGTACTGGAACTAACGTTTTTAGAAACAGAAACATCCCCTGAAGGATATGTATTTTTCATTGTGTATTGTGGAGAACTTCCAGTAATTGCTGGCGACATATCATTGATAGCCAGAGTGTTATAATCTATCTGTTCACCATTTGTTGTTCCGTATAAAGGGTTCTGCATAAATTGCATCATGTTATTAGTATCTGCGTTCGAATTTATACCGTTTGCATTCAACGATGGATTCTTTAATATATCAGAGTTATTCGAGTCTTTATGAATATGATCGATTTCTATATTTAGTTCAGGATTTATACTGCAAGTATTTGAAATCCCACTATTCTTCATAAAATCGTAATCAAATGTTGTATAGTCCATAGTAGCTTATTCTTAATAGATGGGACTAATAATGTGTAGATCAGCCAAACGGAATAAACAGGTTATCAATTTGCGTTCGAATTTTACCCAAACTGGATTTTCAATTAATAGCGTTTTGTACGAAACCAATATACCAACAAGTTGACACTACCAGATCACACAAAAACATACGTACGGTTTAATCCTTGTAGAATAACTCTGATGCTATTAATTCTAGATGGGTGCTTACATTTCTTCATGTCTTACTTACTTGTACAATTTGCCAAAGTCCGTAGTTTTTTTATAGGCAAAAACAATTCAAATGATCATGTAAAGTTACAAGATGGCCAACTCAAATACATTTTATTTACAAAACTTTATTACTATTTTCATAAAATGAAAGACCAAACTTGTTTTGTAAAGCTGTGATAAGTGGTAAGAAATCTGATTAATGCTAAGCATGAATGTGCGAGGCGGTTGTTTTTGATTGTTGAACTCTCCATGTATTTTTTATGATAGACAGATAAATCCTATTTGTGAAAAGATCTCATAAACTCACCGGAATCATCAATGACTGATCCGATTACCTCTTTTGAAACAAATACTAATGATTTGGTGTCTTCCATTCAACATTATAAACCTAGCGTGGATCTTGCTAATGCTATAATTAACGATCAAGATAAAATAGGAGATGAGATATCAAAGCTACGAAAAACAACTCAATCATATAGAGAGTATGATGCCTCATTGCAGTTATATGATAGCCAGTTAACATCAGAGTTGAAAGAGTCTTTATCAATTCTTGTAGATTGCAAAAAGAGCTTAGACAATCTGCCAAAGTTAGGACCGAAACGACCTTCAGACGATCTAAACGAAGAAGATACTAAAACAATCCTATCCTACGCACTTAAACTTTCCAAGTTTTCCAAAATCCCAAGAACATTTGACGGGTTTTTACTTCCGAATAATTTTATTTGGCCAGGAGATGATAACATGCGCCGTGGTAATCTAGCAATTGCTTCAATGATTCCAGAAAAGATCATCAGCATGGAAAATTTTGGAGTGGATTATGTTCCACCGGAGGAAAGTAAAGAAAATAAAGAGCTTGAAAAGGAGCCTGATACCAAAATGGATGAAGATGAATCCGAAGATGAGTTTTTACCAGAACGCAACAACGTTATTACACAATCTGCTAGGAAGGAAACAGCTTCAGTTATTTCTGGTTTAGATCTTCTCGATTCAGATGATGAATAAAAATTATATATTTATAAAAGAAAGCTAGTAATATATAATAATTCACATCTAACTGAAAGTCTCTCGTAAAATGTTCAATCTTGCTTTTTAGGTTGAACGTAATTCATCAAATCATTCTCAAAATTGCTTAAAGCAGCTTTTATTCTGTTAAACTCATCATCCGTAATTTGATGAGTATTCTTACCTTGCAAAATTTGTTCTTTCCATTCTTCAAATTCCTTTGCCAGCTTCGTAAAATCCTCTTCTAACATATCAAACTTGATAACATTGTTTTCCTTCAATTCTTCTTGGTTATCAAAGTCAGGTAGCTCGATCTTCTTTTCTGAATTTTTGAAAACTTCCAAGAGATCAGTAGTGGAGTCAAATTGATCTTTCAAATGTGCCAATTTGACAGCAATAGGAATATCATTTTCGTCTTTAACGATAGGCTCAGTAGTTTTATTTGGAATATGGTATTTCGCAAAAAATGATACAACTTGTTTTCTGAATGGTCCATCAAATAGCAGAAACACAACTGCTGCACCAACATGAGCCCAGAAATAACACATTTTCCAGAGTTCTAAAGATGGTCTAAATTCTAAAATAACAAATGGCTGCACAGTATAACCAAAAGCCATCTGTGTAAGAAACAGAGAAACAATATCATAATATATCTTGAACTTCGAAACATTGCTTCCATCCTTACTAATGAATATTGGTCTTATATTCCTTCTGAATATTTTACCTACAGATTGAAGGAATGCACCAAGAATAAATGTTAAATAGTAACCAGGACGAGTTCCATGCCAGAATGCAGAGGTTGCAAACGTGATAATAGTAGGAATTAATCCTGCCTTTAATTTGCCTGTATTTTTATCCCTGGTACACGTTCTTAAGTAGATAAAGTTCTTTAACCATTTATTGGTATTCATATTCCAAGCCTCAAGACAATCATGCACGTTTTGTCCCAATTCAAATTTAACAGGATCAATATTTTGAACTCTATTCCAATACATCTTATCCTTGACAGGGTCATAACCGTTATATCCTAACCCGACAACAATACATGCACCTTCGCTAATAAGCCACACAGCATAATATTTCAATCTGTAAGTTAAGCCAAGAACATACATAAAGATAAGTTTATATCCGAATGTTGTGTATCTGAATTTATCAGAGAATGCGTAATCAAGAGTAATCCTTGGGGTAAGGTAAACGAACATACCGATCCAAAAAAAACCTTGTAAAACCTTTTTCAATGCAACTCTACCACTTTTTGGAATTTTTCTTTTACGGCTTTTCCCTGGCTTTTTGGATTCTGGCACATCATCAAACAAGTCCGTCAAAATGAACTTTTCATAATCTGCATAATCGAATGAAGGACCTGTAACAAATGAAGCATAGAAAAACACATAACCAAGATAGGAAATAAGTTTAGGATGATTAACAATTGCTCTACTCTTTTGATATGTATTTAACTCATTTTCAAATTTTTGTTTGTCATTCTTGAACAACTGTCCGTCCCAGTAAGACCAGCCAAAGGCACTCAATTTCATAACCATAACCATTTGGGCACCAGTATAATCAATTTCACCTGGATTCAATTTTATAAGAGTAAACTGTTGGTAAATATGGTTAATACACAAAACACCCATCAGGACAATCAAATTAACCCATGGCATGAATCTCGATTTGTAATATCTTGTCAAAATGTAAGTAAATAAAGCATTGGCTAAAATAACAAAGAACCCCTTGATAATTTCTAATATGAAAAATATGTAGATGATACTTGCACCAATTATGTAAAAATTCTTTAAACGGTAATTTGAATCTGGTAATCTTTTGAAAATAGCAGAGATTGGAAAAGATAAGAAAAGACAAAGCAAAGTTTTAACCGAGGCAGAGTCAAGCCCTGATAAATCAACCAATTGCAATACAAATGGCCTAAATGGATTCCAATTGTTCATTTTGTGGTTGTCCAGCGGATCAAAACAATAGAAAGAACTCGGGACGTTTCTGTTCAAAAATAATTCTTTTCCTTGAAATAAGGTGGTGTTCAAAAAGAGCGAGTTTTTATTCACAACTCAGTTATTATACTTACAACAAAAATTGTCTATGCCTATGTATTTAGAATATGTTTCTACCAAGATATAACATTTTATCAATTGAAAAAGGATGCAGATCAATTTTTAATTTAGCAAAGGCAGCTCAATCATTTAGGGGTGAATCATTACAGAAGTATACTATTGTGAAAAAGTTTCCATGTCCACAACCTCTGGCTTATAAGCTCATTTCAAGAGTAGATCTTTACCATGAGTTTATTCCATATTGTACACATTCTTTTATTACGGACCGTGATAATATTGGAGAGCCATCAGTGGCTGGATTGCGAGTAGGATTCCAATCATTTGATGAAGAGTTTTCATGTAATTTGACTTGTGAAAATCCGAATCTAGTCATTGCAAAGTCAATTACACACTCTTTATTCAACTTATTAGAGACAGAATGGAGGATAAAGGAGACAAGCGATGACCATTCTTGCGTTGCCGAATTGAGCTTAAAGTATGAGTTTAAGAGTGAACTCTATAATCAGGTCAGCTCATTGTTTGCCAAAAAAGTTGCCAGCTTGATGACTAAAGCTTTTGAGAAGAGAGCATATGAAGCAGTTCACAATCCCAAACTTATTAAAGAATATTCTATATA
>JAJLVM010000209.1:0-45883 GCA_030570285.1 Pichia norvegensis
CGCAATGCTCGAATGACCGATTGCAGGACTCCGAGCGTCGGGCTACCGGCCCGATGCGGACAGTCCATTCTTTTTATAGCAAGCGCGGGTGTTGGGTGATTCCAGCCTCCCGCCACCTGCCACAGTGACTACTATATAAATACTTTATAACTCCTTTGGGAGGTCCTACAATACAGGACTCAACGGACAAGAAGAAGAAGAAGAAGGTAAGAAGAGATCTTATCATCAATTCAAGTCTAAGAGTCACTGCCAGGTCATTGCCACGAATACTATTACAACCAAGTATTCACGATAGTAAATTAATCTTAACTCAAGAGCTTCGTAAACAACCGATTAGCTCATTTACTAAGACGCTTCCACTGCTTTTAGATACGTTCAGAAAGATCCAGCTGAGTTGACCTTTTTTCCAATTACAGAACAAGGTCCAACTCCTTTACAAAGTATAACAAGCGCAAGTGGTTTAGTGGTAAAATTCAACGTTGCCATCGTTGAGCCCCTGGTTCGATTCCGGGCTTGCGCAGTTATCCGAGATAGTTTAGTGGCTAGAATTTCCGCTTGTCACGCGGGAGACCGGGGTTCAATTCCCCGTCTCGGAGTTTATTTTTAGCAAAGGTAAATTATATTTTTTAACTATTTCTTTTATACAATTAATACAATGAATACAAAAGTAGCCTGTCTATACTTCTTGTGGTAGTTTATAAAGTTTATAGTAATCAACTAAGATTCCATTAATGTTCCCCTCACCATGTAATGGTAAAGAAATGAGTGACTTTAAAGTGTTGGGATCACCTGTTCTTTTGAGGAATAAGAAATCTATCCAATTTTGTTTGAGTCCAAAATTGAAGTTGTTTCTTTTGGTATGTTTCATTTTCCTATCAACAATATCTGTTGTTATAAATATCATTTGATCAAGTCCTACCATTTGACAAAACTTCGAGCTTAAAATTCTTGATAATGTTTGAATTGTGCGTACGAGGCAAGTATTTGGCAACGGAATGTTATTTGTTATTGATTGAGTTAAAATTGGTATTTCATCACCATCTTCAAGTATATCATCATCATTATTTTTCTCTCTTAAATTAATAGCATCATCAAGTGGTACTGATGAAAATGTGTTATCATGCTTTTCATGTTTATGTTTGTGAGAGAATTCATATGTAGTATAACCCTTGGATATTTGAAATGATTGTACAAGGACAAGGAAAGTCAACCAAATAGCTTGGAAACAAACCCACCAGAAAAGTCCTAAAATAAAGGGAGAATTGTAATAGCCTTTACATAGACTATTTGATAAATATTGACAAGATTGAGGTTCTGTGATATTTGTTAAATTATTAAAGTATTTTAATGTAATTCTGATCCACAAAAATATTGCTAGATTTAGGGCAACAACAAAGGCAAAGAAAACTTTATGATTTCTTACACCAATGTTGTTATTTACCCAAGGACAATAATGATCGAATCTAGCTATATTTAATTTAGTTTCTCTTGAAAATTTTGATCTTAGTGGTTTCCTTATATTTGTGTGAATGCAAAAATGATTTGAGTCAAATTCACGTGTTTTCAGCAGTTCAAAAATTGTATCCTTTACTATTAAAGGATTTTTTTCAGCAGGAATATAACCAGGATCCATTGTCATTGCTTTAGTAAAGCAGATAGTAGTAGTTGTGCTAGCAAATAGAAGGATAATATTTGAAATAGGTGCAATTTTAAAAGCAGGAAATCCCATTTTAAAAATCCAAGTAACGATACACCAGTATAGGGTAGATGAAAAAATGCCTGCAAAGAATGGAGTTTTCAAGAGGTTTATTTTTTGTTCTTTTAAAGCTGGAATGACAATACGTTTGAGGGTAAGTTGTTGAATAATAAAGAGAATAAAAGTTGTAAATATTTGCAGTAAAATATTTGAATTTGATGTTAATATTAGTATAGCTAGAGGTAATGTAACGTAAGGGATAACAAATGCTGTAAAAGTTGCTGTATCATTGGATATAAGAGATTTCAATTTGTCACCAGTTTTCGGATCACGAAATGAATTTATTAAAACTGATTTCCACATTGATAAATGTTTCATATCTTCAGCAATATTCCACATGGATCTGCCATTACCAGTTTGCAATTTAACATTAGAATTTGCTATAAGTAATGATGAAACTACTGATTTACTACCATTAACCAGTGCCCAATGTAATGGTGTAAAACCTTCTGAATCGAGTAGATCAACTTTAGCACCTGAATTAAGTAGTACATCAACTGTAAGGAAATCACCTTGATAAGCTGCCCAATGAAGTGCAGTTCTACCTGTTGGATCAGCTATATTAACACCAGCGAGTCCAACATTATCATTTAATCCATCTAATGCCCATAATGAGTAAATTACCATCATAACATTACTTGAAAAAACTGAAGCTAATAAGATTCCAATACCATTTTTATCAACAACGGTACAATCAGCGTGAGCTTCTCTAACTAGATAATCTGCAATATATACTAAACCATAACGTGCTGCCCATAATAAAGGAGTTGCATTCATATCACCTGCGGGTACATCAGGATGGGCACCTTTAGATACCAGATATTTAATTGTAGCCAATCTATTATTCAATGCTGCCCAATGTATTAGAGTTATTCCATCATTGTCAGTTATATTAGGGGAAATTGGATTTACGTTATCCTTTGATTTTTCAAGGTAATATTTGAGTACTTCAATATTACCACATTGTGCAGCAGTGACAAGTTGGTTGATTGGATCGGTGTCTTGTGGATCATCATTATTTTGTAGATCATCAGCGATGTTGTTAGTATCGCCGTGCATATTATCATTTAGTACGTTCATTGACGAGACGGAAATGTCTGAGCGATTTTGTGAAACATTTGAATTTTCCAAAAGCTGCAGAGATTCATCATCTGACATTATTGGGGATTAATTCTAAGTTAATTAGGAACTAGGGTTGAATAAGTGAAAATGTACATGTTTATAGTGAGATTGAGATTTGAACTTTGATGTTTGTCGCGTTCGTTGAAGATTACGTAAAGTAGATTAAATTAGAGAGAGAGAGAGAGAGTATACAAATGTTATAGGTATAATTAAGTTTCAACCAATCTCATAGTATTTGAGTGACCGATACCCTTTTGACGACCTTGGATGACAACGATTGTATCACCTTTATTGAAGATATTAAGTTTAATTGCTTCTTCGATTGCGTAAGCAACTCTATTTTCGACATCAGCTGCCCAATTATCTTCTTCCTTACCTTGATAAAGGAATGGGTAAACACCTCTATAAAGATGACAGAATCTTGAAGAAGCATCATTTCTAGTAACCATTAAGATTGGTACATTTGGTCTATATTTAGAACAAAGTCTAGCAGTTGTACCAGAAGTTGATAATACAATGATTGCCTTTGCATTTTGTTCAAAAGTTGCATTTACGGCCGACATTGCAACAGTTTCAGTAATTGAGAAAGGTTTTGGAGTTGCTTCTCTAATTTCTGAGAAATGAGTATAATAAGGTAAAGTCATTTCAGCTACTAAAGTTGTATGATGCATCATTGAAACTGATTCGATTGGATAATTACCTTTAGCAGTTTCACCTGATAACATAACACAATCAGCACCATCAACTATTGCATTACCAACATCAGAAACTTCAGCTCTAGTTGGTCTTGGATTATAAGTCATTGATTCTAACATTTGAGTTGCACAAATGACAGGTTTACCAGCCAAATTACATTTAGCAATCATTTGCTTTTGAACAATGAAAACTTGAGGAGCAGGGATTTCGATACCTAAATCACCACGAGCTACCATAACACCATCAGTTTCAGCTAAAATTTCATCGAAATTATTAACACCTTGTTGATTTTCAATTTTAACAATGATTTGAATTTGTTTACCTTCTTCACCTAAAACTTTCCTAATTTCACGAACATCATTAGCAGTTCTAATAAATGAAGCGAAAACCATATGAACTTTATTTTTAATACCAAATTTTAAATCTTCGATATCTTTTTCACTTAAAGCAGGTAAATCGACATCAGTATTTGGTAAATTAACACCTTTATGAGAAGAGATTTTACCATTATTAACAGCAACAACTTTAATATGATTATCATCGACAATTTCTAAAACACGGAAAGATAAAACACCATCATCAACATAAATGATTTTACCAGGTTGAATAACTTTAACGATATTTTTATAATCGATAAACATCAATTTATCATCACAAGAATCTTTAAATTTTTCATCAGTTGTGAATAACATTTCATGACCTGCTGAAATTGGCCAATCTTTATTATCAACGGTTGTACCAGTTCTAATTTCTGGACCTTTAGTATCTAAAGCGATTGCTAAAGGTCTACCAGGGTAAACTTCTTCTGATTTTCTAGCATTATCAATAACTGATTGATGATATTCATGAGAACCATGAGAGAAATTCATTCTAACAATATTTAAACCTGCTTTACGTAAAGCGACTAAAGTTTCAACATTATTTGTTTTTGGACCGATAGTACCAATAATTGAAGAACGTCTGAAATTTCTTTCAGGAGTTTTATTAACGTCAAGATTGACTAACCAAGATACTTTAGAAGCGGACATTGTTTGAATGGGTGGGTTATGAAGGAAAGAAAGAGAGAGAGAGAGAGAAGAAGAAAAGAAAATAAAATAAATTAAAAAAGAGTTAAAGAGAGAAGAAAAGAGGAAGAGATAAATGAAATATTTATAGAGAAGAGGGATTGAAGAGTATAAATAGGAATTGAAGAGAATAAGAGGAGTAGAAAGAGGAATGTACGGGATAAGAGAGGAATCAGGAGGTTACCGAGTCGAGGTGGTGTTGTAGATTGTTTGTTAGAGTGTGTACTGTTGAAGTTGTCCGAATGACGGGTGAGACTGCAAGACGTGGGTCCTCCCAGTGGGTCCTCCCAGCAAGTCTTCCCAGCAAGTCTTCCTGGGGTCTTCCGCCCAGCCCCGCTCCGAACAGCTCCGGTCGTGATCGCGGGGCCCGCTGTCGCCCGCTGTCGCCCGCTGCAAGGCAGTTTGGCAGGGCCAATAGCGCGATTAATAAAGACGGGTCACGTGGGGGAAGGGCCAGTCACGTGGGAAAGGCCAGTCACGTGTGCGACGGGCCGATCGACGCAAGAGTAGCTAGCTGAGCCACCAAAGCAAATGACAAAGCAAATGACAAGACAAGACAAGTACTGAGCCCCCCTTTTCTCTGCTGAGCCCCGCTCTTGTCCCTGCAGATCTGTTGGGCCACCGGTTCGGGCGTGCACTCCAGAGTTTCACTTTGAATCGGAACAATCGATATTTTCCTAATTGCTCTCGCGAACCATGCCAAGGCTGGCCCAGATGATTGATTGATTTCACGATCAGCCTTTGTTAGGCTGTTCATACTGTTCATACTGTTCATACTGTTCATACTGTTCATACTGTTCATACTTATAATCATTCCAACAATTATATCATGACTTATACATTTGCCGGGTCTTCATCACCCACTGCTCCTACTTCTACTCATTCTCAAAAGAGAGCTGTGGCAAAGAAGGCTTGTTTGGCTTGCAGAGACAAAAAAATTAAATGCGATGGTGAATTACTACAACTTTCTGATAATCTCAATACTACTACTACTACTAATCATAATATTACTTCCCCTCATCGTAAAAATTATTATAAAAAATGTACAAATTGCAAAAATGCTGATATAGATTGCGTTTTTGTACCTTCAAAAAGAGGTGGTAGAAGGAAAAGAAGATCTTCAAACTCTAGTAGTACTATTACTAATACAACTACAACTACTACAACCAACAACAACAACAACAACAACAACAACAATAACAATAGCAGCAATATCATAAATAGTGATATTGATGATAAATCTATTAACAACAATTCTTCAATAGTTTCTGCTTCCGTGGTTTCGAACTTCGATAACTTATCTTCATCTTATACTTCTGCAACAGTCTATCAAGATTCAACCAAACATTCAAATATCCCTTCACTACCTTTACCACCCCCATTGCCTTTACCCTACCATACTCAGCAACAACAACAACAGCAACAACAACAACAACCACCACCACCACCACAGCAACATCCATTACCTCCAATTTGGAGTACTCAATATAATATGTACATATACCCAGAAATTCACGCAACACTTTATCAACAATTATCACGTTTGCAGCATGATGATTCAATTCAACTACCAGATTTATCATCCAAAAATCAACTCCCATTATCCTCTGTCGATCATTTGGGCTCAATTCCTCAAACAAATATACCTCCTCCTTTACCATACGGTAACTACATGTATCAATTCCCATACCCTCCAATGTACTATCAGCCACCCCCACCGCTGCTACCACAACAACAACAACAACAACAACAACAACAGCAACAACAGCAGCAGCAACAGCAGCAGCTACCTTCAATTAACATCCAACAAAATACCCACAGTTTACCTTATAATAATACAAAATTTATTGATTTCGAAGATGAAAATTCAAGACACTACCTTAAAAGGAAGCCTGACACATCTGAGTTTGACAATAACAATAGCAATAACACTATCAAAAGATCCAATATCCCTACATTACCTACAATTAATAATATCTCTTTATCAACAGATAATACAACTACTAGTAATCAATTAATCACTACCAGACAAATTGATATTAATCACAACGATAAGGATGTTAACAATGATAACGACAAAACAGACATCAATGAGAATGACAATGAGAATAACAATGACAATGAGATTGATCATGACAATGACAATGATGATAATAGAAGTAAAGATTCATGGTCCGTTTCTATCACTCCAAGTGATTCAGTTACAATGATTGTGGAAAAGAGAAGAAGATTAGAGAAAGCACAATACGCTTCAAAGTTTACACCTATAAAAGGAAGTCCTTTAACAGTTTCAAATGATTCATTTAATAAGACATCACCGATTATAAATAAATTAAATTCAACAAATTCAACAAATTCTTCAAATTCTAACAATTCTGCAATTACAAAATCAAAAATTTCAGATGAAAATAATCATTCAACATCTGTTTCAACTGATGTTTCA
Source organism: Pichia norvegensis (assembly GCA_030570285.1). Lineage (NCBI taxonomy): Eukaryota > Fungi > Ascomycota > Pichiomycetes > Pichiales > Pichiaceae > Pichia > Pichia norvegensis. The sequence goes on from JAJLVM010000209.1 coordinate 7,082, forward strand.
ATAACTGAAAAATGGATAAATGAACAGTCTGATGAATTTAAAAAATCAGAATTAAATAAGAAAGCTTCAGCATCTTCTAATTCTAAAATGCTTAAACATAAACCTTTAAAACTTGATGTTAAATTACCAACTTTTTTAACAGAAGATTTATTATTAAAATTAAAATTACCAGATTTTCAAACAATTCATAAATTAGTTGCAATTTTTTATAAATATATTCATCCAAATTATTTGATTTTACCTAATATGTCATATATTTATGATTATACTGGTACATCATTTGAATTTTTATCAATTATTTCATGTATTGCAAAACATTCAATTAAATATATTGCAAATAAAGAAATTACAAATGATGAATGGCTTGAAGAATCTTATTGGGAAAATATTTTTAATCAAAATAAAAATAGAATCTCTTTAAGGACAATATTAATTTGTTCATTACTTGAATGTAAAATTGGTGATGATGAGAAAGTTAATCAATGTATTAATGCATTTAATGCAATTGATATCGAAAGTTTCTTATCAATGAAATGTTTTAAAAGAGTTGATGGTTTAAAAGATTCTGTTAATCGTGCAACTTTACTTGAAAGAGAATTATTTATTAGATCATATTGGACAACTTATAGATTTTCAATTTATAGAAGGTTAAGTTTTGGTTATCCATATAAACATGATGAAAATGAACCAAAATTGAAAATTAGTAAAAATGTTGAACCACCAATTGATGATGAAATTTTTTATAAAGTTAGTGAAAATTTAAAAGGTTTAGAAGATGCTTATTTTAAAGATTATGGTATTTCATCAGTTAATCCAACTAGACCAGATGCTTCTAAAATTAATGATTCAACTTCAGTTATTTATTCATGCGTTTTACTTGAAGAAGTTATGGATTGTATTTCAAATGATACATTGTTATCTTATACATTAACAAGATTTTGTCATAGATTAAAAAAATTCTTCGAAATTCATTGTAATTCAAAACATTTACAACCTTATCAATTGATGAAACCTGATAATATTGTTGATACTCATATAATTATTAATTCAAGTAATTTTACAAGTATTTGCATCAATAGAATGACATGTTTATTTATTGGAACAGATTTATCATATGATTTATTACTTTATAAACCTAAAACTATGATTCCAATTAGATCACAATTAAATCCTTTCAATAATTCAACAATAATTGAAGTTAATTCAAATGATTTAATTGAAATAACTAAAAATATAAAATCAAGTGATGAAAAATTAATTTCTTGGACATGGTTTTTCAAATCAATGGATGTTTGTATTGATATTGTTAATTTACTTAAAATTGGTGAAGGTGTTTGTCCACCAGTTTATGGTATGAAGGAACCACTTGATGAATTATTTGAACCAACAATTGGTCCTTGTTGTTCAGGTAATGGATCACCAAAAGATTGGTGTAAATTTAATAATTGGACAAGAGAAATTTCAAATATACCAGTTGAAAATCAAGGTTGGATTCCAATGCCTGATATTTTAACAAATTTAATCTTTCAAGTTTGGTCATTTATTTCATCACTGGCACTTTCACTTGAAGCTGTGAAAATTGTAGTTACTGAAGTTAATGATGATGATGATAATAATAATGATAATAATAATGATAATAATGATTGTAGTAATAATAATGATGGTGATATTAGTAATAAAATTTCAATTAATAAAACAACAAGGGATAAATATGATATTGGTGGAGTTTATGAAGAAGAACAGTTTTCAATTAATAAAAATAAAAGGATTAATATAATTTCTAAAAATGATGGAGAAATTTTAGTTAGTGGAATTGAATTTAATGCAGCACCTAATGTATTTGAATGTTTAATTAAGAATGGACAAATGGGATCACAATCTCGTGGTATAATTGAAAAAATGAAAATTATTAAAAGATATTTAGATAGCATGGGTGAATATCATGGAGATTGTAAACTTGGTGCAAGTTATTGCGATAAAGTTTTGCGATATATTGAAAAGATTAATATTTAGTGTTTTACAAAAGGGAAAGAGGGGAGGGAAGAAAAGGGAAGAGGGGAGGGAAGAAAAGGAAAGAGGGGTAAGAATAGGATAGAAAATTGTCCATTTATTTATATTTTGTTATTATGCTGGAACAGTCGTTTGTCATTATATGTCGAGTTAACCATTCTTTATTATTTGTAAATTCTTTAAAGCAAGCAGCGCAACGACCACTTTTCCTATCACGATCAACAGATTTTGTACCACTTGGATAAATAAAATGTAATGCCTTAAGATGTGTATTCAATGTATCCCTCCTTGAGAAACCTCCAGTTATATGACATCGAGAAACAGGTTCATCAACAACTGAATTGTTAGCAGCAACTGCATCATCATCAGTTGTACTAGCAACATTATCAACATCTATATCAACACCATCAGTATCACCATCATCTGAATTACTATTACTATTGTTATTGCTGTTATTATTATTATTATTATTATTATTATTATTATTATGAGGATGATTTTCATTCTTTGTAGATAGCGTTTTAGTAGAGTCCCAATAAGGACATCTGAATGGTTTAGAAGTGTAATGTTTCTTTACATGTCTAGTAAGGTATCCCTTAACTTTGAATCTAACATTGCAAAATTCACAAGCGTATGGGGCATCAACTGGAGAAGGTGAAGTTTTTCGCACTTTGTATGGTATATTTGTATCAGTATTGTTAATAAAACTATCATGATCTTCAACACCTGAAATATCATGTTGATTATCACTGGTATCATCTGTATCAAGGTTGGTAATTGATTCTCGACGTTCTCTCTTTGTAGGACGATCAGCAAAGAAAGAAATGAACAATTCATCATCAAGTGGTGGAACATCGTTGTCTGTAGTTGCATCAAAATCATCATTTGCATCGTTCACAAAGATTAAACGACTAGTAAGTAATGGTGGAGATAATGGTAATGTAAGAACTCTGGAATGATCTTCTTCCAGTGGTGGTAATGTATAATTAGAATGTACCAAATGACCATACTCTGGACCTTCAATAGTGTTTGTATGTGCTAGTTGATAGTTAAATGAAGAGTTGAATTGCGAAAGGAGAGCATCAGGATCAAGATGAGGATGGTTGCGTTCATGATTATGATTATGATTGCGTCCATGATCATGATCGGTTTGATTGGTGTTGGATGTAGACTTATTATTATGGTGTGAACTGTTGTTATGTTTAGAACTGTTATCGGACCAGTTTATTGGAGTTGCAGCTGAATAGTCGAAGTTAAATTCAGAAACTGCACATTGACGTACAAATGGAGCTTGTGGAGCCAATTTCTCTGAAGAAGCAACAGTTTCTTCCGTAACAGCAGGGAATAAATGATCCGAATCTTCCTTAGTATCATCTGCATTTGGGATAGATAAAAAACGGAAGATCGAGAAGGATGCTTTGTTTACCTTCCTTTGGATCTGTATCAAGTAAGCAGTACCGGCACTAGCAAGGCCGCAAAAAAAGGAAACCAGTGTGCGAAGCTTATCTGTGCAAAGATCAAGTAGCGTCCACATAGGTTAGGGGAAGATAGTCAAGGTTGGGGTGATGGGTATATTGAAGAAAAGAGAGGGTAGTAGAGGAAACAGGGGGGAGGGGAGGGGGTGTGTAAGAAGTAGAAGTAGAAGTAGAAGTAAAAGGAAGTAAAAGATAAGAGGAGTAGGTGAGACTGTATGTGACAGAGTTGTTGACTGGCTGCTGCGATGGGCAGAAATGTTCGTGACATTAAGACAACAATTGGAAAATCGTGGAGCGGAAAGCTTGTTTTCCCGGGAAGTTGCGCCAGAAGAGAAAAAGGTGAGGATTTGGGGAATTGTGAGGGATTGTGAGGGACTGTGAGGAAATATTTTCTTCTCAAACGTTTTTTCTCTTTTTTTTTTCCAACGTTTGCTAAACAGTCAGTCCCTCTTTTCTTTTTCTCTTGTCGTTGCTTTTTTCCGCGCCTCTCATTGGCCAGACATGTGCAGCGGCTCAGCACACAACACATTGCTTTTTCTGCCTGCTCACGTGACCACTGCGCACGTGACCATGCACTGGTGGCACCGTTTTCTTCATGATTTTCAGTACACAGCTTTCATCAGCAACAGCAACAGCAACTATACTCATCTCCAGCACCTTTCAACTGCTCCACCTGCATCTTAATGCTCTCCTCCAACGCGGCTGATACCAGCTCTGCTAAAAGTACCGCTATCAGTGGTACCAATGCTGAAGCAGCAAATCATAAACATCGTCGCCCACCTCCAATGTCCACCCTTGATGACTATGAATTATATAACCTCTTAGGTCAGGGTACTTTTGGTGTAGTCACAAAGGCTTCTCATAAACGTTCTCGTCAATTAGTTGCCCTAAAGAAGTTTCTCATCTCAGATAAAAAGGAAGGATTCCCAATAACTGCATTCCGTGAAATTACTATAATGAAAAAATTAAAACATAAACATGTCTTGCAAATAATTGATATGGTATATGAACAGAAAGGTTCCTTCTTTTACACGGTTTGTCCTTACATATCTTCAGATCTTAATGGTTTAATCAATAATCCAAGAATCTCATTTTCATTACCTCAAATTAAATGTTTGATGTTTCAAATTTTAGAAGGAATTAACTATATTCATCAATCTGGTTATCTACATAGAGATATTAAAACTGCAAATATCTTATTGGATAAATTCGGTACTGTTAAAATTGCTGATTTCGGTTTGGCAAGACTCTTTCATGGTCCTCCACCTTCAACTATATCTTCATCTCCTGGTGGTGGTTTATATGAATATACAGGTTTGGTAGTTACTCGTTGGTATAGACCTCCGGAATTATTATTAGGTGATAGAAAATATACAACTGCTGTTGATATGTGGGGGATTGGTTGCGTTTTCGGTGAATTCTTCTTAAAAAGACCAATACTTGAAGGTAAATCAGATATACATCAAGCTGAAATTATCTTTAAACTATTAGGTTCTCCAACTCCTGAAAATTTCCCAAATGCACATCTTATTAATAGACACAATATTGATTTAAAACATAATTATCCACGTACTTTAGAATCAGCTTTTGCAAAATATATGTCACCAGATGCAATATCGTTATTATCCGGAATGTTAACTCTTAACCCTCAACAACGTTTTAATGCACTCAAGGCTTTGGATTCACAGTTTTTCAAAATGGAACCACTTCCCTGCGATCATACTCAATTGGCAAACCTGGAAGAATCTCACGAATCTGATGTCAAACGGTTTAAGGACGAAAAATCTCAGAAACTGCACCACTCAAAGTTTCAACAATCTGGAGCAAACTCTCTTAATCACAGTAAATATGGAGCTGATGATCCAGCTCTGATGAATAGAACAGACTCAACAGCTGCATTGGCCCCACCTCTAGCTCCTCCACCTAACGACCGCAGAGATTATCACAGACAAAGAACAGATTACCCTCGTCGAACACCTGGTCATTATAACACAAGAGATGCATACCCCCCACCTCACGATACATACTACTCACAACAACAACAGCAGCAGCAGCAACAGTCACATTTACAATCTCACCCATCTCCTCCGCCGCCACCGCCACCTCCACAACAACCACCATATGCGCAATCAACGGACTATCCTTCAGATGGTAAGTTTCATTCCCGCCGCAGCTCACTTCCAAAACACCAACTCTCACAAATACAAAGACACTTACAATCAGGCTCGCGTCCTAAACGTCCACACCACCTCGTACGACGTAGTCAATATATGGGCGATGATCACTATGATAACTACGATTATTACGAGGGATACGACCATTATGACGGGTACGATCATTATGATGGTTACGGAAGGTATGATGCAGCTGCAACAGCTACTAATTCTGCTGTAAATGCACCACCAGGTGCAATCGGTGGTGCTGGTTTGCCACCATACTCTGCTTCCTCTGTTTCCTCCAATTCAACTTCTCGACCTGTATCTGCAAGCAAACGTCTTAAGTCACTTGAACCAGCTTCTGAAAAATTCAGTTCACTCGCAGGTGGCAAAGACCTTTATGGGAAAGGAGATACCAGTACTGGTTTGAGTTTCTTGTCAAAAGTCATCAAACAGAAGAAACAAGATACAAAGAAAGATCACCAAGATCCTAAGTGATTAGTCTATAAATTCTTTTATAAAAAAAGTAGTAATTTACTCTTCTTCCCCAAGAATCATCTGTTTGTTAATTGTACACGCTGAAGTAATGTAAGTCGTTTATTAGCGTACCTGAACAAAACAATAAATACAATCATAGACCCGCCAGTGACAATGTAAAACCAATGATTCTTCTCCTCAATAAAATTCTCTAAATTCATTCCATAACTTGCAGCAATAAACAAAACTCCAGCAAGACACATCAATGTTATACTTAAATTTAAATTCAACAACATCAAATCATTCCTATTAGAATCTAAAATTATATTAATAATCTCTTCTGTAGTTCTAACATCTTTAACTCGACTTTCAATAGTTTGAACAATAGCATCACAATGTAATGAATAACTCTCTAAAATTAATTCAACTTCTTGATGATCATCCTTGGACCTTTCAACTCCATGCTCCTTTTCAGTCAAATACAGTTCCGACAACTCTTCATCATGATCAAGCATCTCATCAATTAATTCCCTTATCAATGTACCCTTTTGTAAAAACTGAGTTAATTTCTTAGAAACAATTAATAAATATTTTAATTTAGCCAAATCAATATCCTGTTCAAGCTCTTTCAAAATCCCATTGACAACAGTAACATGAACTTGCATCTCAACCGTTAATTTATCAATAACATCTGCGAAAATAGTCTCTAAAGCTCGAATCTCATATGGTAAATTATCTCCTTGTGCATTCTTCAACTTTTCAGACATATTTTCTACAAGGTTATTATCAGAATATGTCCCCTGATAATTGAACAAAACAACAGAATCAGATTTAATCAATGCCTTCACATGTAAAATACTCACCAATATACTCTTCTCTCGTATAACTATAGTTGGAACAATATCATCATACCCTTTATCAATCTTCCGCAAATCTCGTGGTAGTAAATCATGTTTCAGCAAAAGCTGCGCCTTTTGTGCATCTGTAGCCATTATCCTGTTGTTCCCCTCTTTATCAAATAAAATACATCTTAACATTGATGGTGTGCTGGAAGCGTGATTCGTAGTTGTATGCTGGAAGGGGGACATCGATGATGCTGTAGTGAGTACCAAATCTGCAGGAGACATCGTTGATGACGGGAGTTTCGGCACATACGGTCTACCAGCGGTTGGATCTTTCTCCTTTCGTTTAGGATTTGAATTAGAGTTAGAGTTAGAGTTAGAGTTCGGCGTATTCGATGTTGTACTCAGTTGCCGCCAGCGTCGTATGTTAGTCAAAATAGCGGGGATACCACAACTTCCACATCGACTGCGCAGTATCTGTTGTTGCAGAAATCTTCCACTGGGTATAATAATCATCTCCGTAATCCCTCCTTGTTGTTGGAAAATGAGCCTGTTGCAATAGTTTATAGCGTAGAAATTAAATCTTAAAATTCATGTCCGTATCCTAATTAGGAAATTCGTGTGAATTTCCATAGTCTAATGACGCTAGCGTGTAAACACGTAATACAATTGTAATTCCTACGCATTTAACAATTGCACCCGATAATATTATGACGAGAAGGTTTGCTGCTGACCAATTTGAACTCTCTTCTGAATTAGGGAGAGGTAGTTTTGGTGCCGTTTATTTAGCAAAAGATCTCGTTACTCACAGACAGGTAGCTGTCAAGCAAATTGAAATTGAGTCAAAAGATGATTTGTTAGAAATTCAGAAAGAAATTGAAATCCTTGCTTCATGCGATCACGTAAACGTTACACAATACCATGGTTGCTTTAGGAAGGGAAACAAACTTTGGATTATCATGGAATACGTTGGCGCTGGTTCCTGTCGAGAATTACTATCCGCAGGTCCTTTCAGTGAACAAGTTATCAGTTACATTTTGGGCCAGGTATTGGAAGGTTTTATGTATTTACATGGAACAGGCAAGATTCATAGGGATATCAAAGCTGCTAATATTTTGATTGGCCTTAATGGAGAAGTCAAACTTGCCGATTTTGGAGTTTCTACACAATTGTCAAACTATATGAGCAAACGGATGACTTTTGCAGGAACAGCTAATTTTATGGCACCAGAAGTTATTAAAAGGGAAGCATACAGTTTTGAGGCAGATATTTGGAGTTTAGGTATAACAGCTATAGAAATGGCATATGGCAAACCACCATACACTGAATTCGACCTAAATGGAGTTTTGCGCTCAATTTTACATGATCCATCACCATCGCTTGATTCAGGATTTTCTGGTGAATTTAGAGATTTTGTTGACTCATGCTTGGTCAAGGACCCACATGAGAGAGCTACTACTGAAGAACTTTTAAAACATCCATTTCTTAAAATAGGGCGAAATGTCACAAGTAGGGAGATCCGTGGTTTGCTAGAAAGGAAGTGGAGATGGGATATAGAGACAGGAGCTGTACCTAAACCATACTACGTTCCTACTGAACAACGACCGCAAATAGAGAGCCCAAAAAGAAAGGAGCAAAAGCGTACCAACGATACACCAAACACTGCTACAATGAGATGGGATTTGACGTTCAAGAACAATACAATTGATCACATCACTGAATCAATGAAGAATGTCAACATTGTCCCACCTAGTCCGCTTGATAACGAGGACATGACTCTTACCAAGGAGCAATCAGAGAAGGAGAACAGAATGAGAAGAGAAATGATTAGCGTTTTAAATCAAAGTTTTTCTAAAATCTCTCAGCGGTACAACCTATCAACTTCCCAATATGACCAGCTGGTTGATTTTGAGACATTCCTTGTTGACTCCTTTTTTATGAACTCTGACGCTCGATATCGTGACATCTTTAGTAAGTTCTTCAAGTTGTTCCTTAAAAAAACGATGCGTAGTGAAAACGAGGATCTGAAGAAATTAGTATTACCAAAATATTATCTATCTGAAGAGCAAGATCTCAAAACCTTTAGAGAGCAGCAAAAAGAGAGCAAGTCGACATATGATCCTGAAGAAAAGCTTAAGTTGCGAAAATGGGCAGAATCGTTTATTAGCAATAACACAGAAAAATAAACAAAATACAAAAAACAAAAGCTAAGCGTTTTCCTTAATTGGTGTGGTGGTTGAAGTGTGTGTGATTTCAATACGTGCCATGTCGCTTGTAAGGTCTTCAATGGAAAACTTTGGAGAATAGACAATCTTGATAATATTTTTGATACTGGAATCAACAGCTCTAGTAGCTACCTTTGTCCAAGTAGTGTCCGGCGCTTCAGGTTCGTTTTCTTGGGTTTTGATGGAAAGATTCAAATTATTATCATTATCCTTTGTATCATTATTCAGCGCATCGTCATCTTCCTTTGAATCAACATTGTTTGCATTATCATCCGGAACATTATTAATATGATCATGGCATTCAGAATTTGACTGAATCCTTTTGAGTGGAATTTTTATAGGATTATTACAATCATCCAGATTGAAAATTACTTGTTTTCTTTCATGTTTAGGCGTTCTAGTCGCCTTCGTCATAGGGTCACTCATATCTGAAAATTTACTTGATTTTTTTAGTTTCATGAGTTCCTGGGATTTTTCAAGGCCTGCACGAGGCACTCTATCTTTTTGATATTCTTCAATGTTGGTTTTGAGAACTAGGATCTTACCTGTTTCTACCTGCAACAACTTGAAAACATCTTCTAGTTTTTGAATCTCTTTATCATCAAACAATTTACTGAATCCCAAATTACCCCTGCCTTCGAACTTACTCAACTCAACAGAATCTCTTGCAATTTGCATTAAATCATTTGCAAACAAACGATGTGCTCGAACAAATTTGGTTAACATAGTTGCATACTTGTAACCATAAACAGTTTTAACAACTTTGTCCTTTTGCTCAAAATCATTTTTGTTTTTTCTAATGTAGGAGTCAAAGTCACCGAGCTCTTCATTATGATACTGTGGGTTTCTGCAATACCACTGGTAGTAAGAACTGAGAAGAACCTGGGTCTTTTTTTTTCTAAAGTCAATAAATACGTTGTGAATGTATTTATCCACAGCTTTAATATTTGAACGATCAATTTCGATATGAGTTTCAGACATTCAGATGTTATGTGGATTGTTTATTTAAAACCAAATTGAAAAGTATATGTGATCAATAAGAATTTATGCTTCAATTTATACCCGTCTAGAATATGAATAAAAAGTGGCTGGATTATATCTTTTACTTCATTGCCGAGTGTATATACACACAGTTCATAAAACCAACCACCTTTTTTGTGATGTATCACAATTTGATACTATAAGACGGCATTGAAAATTGTTTCTGGTTTATCAACAATGAAATAGTGATACGTCATTTTATTATTTTAAATTTCTATATAGACATTACTAATAACGGTTAATTACAGTTACTGCAATTGCAGATTGCCCAATCTCTGTTGCAATTCTTTGATGTGACTACCGGTAGCCGAACTGCTCACATTATCAGTTCCACTCGAAGCACTCAAAGTTGCAGGTTTTATAGGCTTGGCAGGTTTAGCTTTTATCTCATCATCTCCAGATAAAGCGATAGGTTTTGACGGTTTAGGCGGTGGTGCTTTCTTCGGCTTCGTAGTTGCCGAGGAAAGTTTGGCAGGTTTTGGAGGCGGTGCTTTTTTATTAAGCGGTGGCACTAGAGGAGATTTCATAGGAGACCTATCATAACTTGAAGGAGTAGAATTCAGCGGTGGAGTAGGCAGTCTTCCTCGATCCACAAGTGAGGATGGTGGCTCGGGAATTGCCCTATTATCCTCAGCAGGATCTGCAGCTGAAACAGGAATTGCAGTACTTTGTGATGTGGTAGATGATGATCTATTAGACGTATGTCTAGGGTGTGCAAGCGGTGGTGGCTGAAACTGCGAGATGTCTGGAAGCTGGAACGGTTTTGGCACATGTTCGGATTGTTCTATTTGTTCGTTTTGAGGGCCAGACTTACTAATTGCAGGCTGTGGAATTACACTTGAGTTTGTTCTAGGCGGTGCAGGTGGAGGAGGAGTATCAACAGATGAAAGCTCACGCAAGGGTGGAGGGGGAGCAGCAGCTGAATTGCCAGTATCGGTACCTGTATTCGTAGAGTGGAATGATGATTTATCAGAATTAGAACCACCCGTAACGACAGGAGAGGCAAAGGTTGATACATATCTACTTGTGGCCTCTTTAGCTTTGCTCAAAGATTGTTCTTTAATTTGCTGTAGTCTGATTTTCTCTTGTTTCCTCATTTCTATTTTAATCTCTTCTTCCTTGCTTAAACGTGCTTTAGGTGGAGGTGCACCAAACTTTGTAATGTCAAATTCCATCAAGTTGGTCTTAAATTTAGGTTCAGTGACAACTTCTTCTCCTGGTTTGCTATTGTTATCCGAAATATTACTATCGGTTGCCGAAGGTGCCGAGTTGACAGCTGGGGATGTCTGGTCAACACGTTGAGGCGGAGCTGGTGTATAGCTCGGAGGCTCCAAAGGCTGCGAAGATTGTTCATAACTTGTGGACGACGCAGGTAGTGTAGGCGGTACAGGGTTTTCATAGCTTGCAGATGGTTGGGTAACAGATGATTGTCGATAGTTGGGTTGAGCTACTGGATATTGTGACTGTAAAGATTGAGAAGGTTGTGTAGGTTGGAAAGACTGTACAGATTGTGGGGTTTGTGAAGGCTGAGAGTATTGGGATGATGGCAACTGGCCATAGCTCTGACCATATGTTGGCTGTAAAGGAGGAGCAGCCGATGCAGTACTTTGTCCATAACTTGAGTTGACAGGAGGAGCAGGAGTTTGTCCATAGCTTGGTTCCAAAGGAGGCTGAGCATATTGTGATTGCTGCACATACCCTCCATAACCTTGTTGTGATGTAGGCACAGGTGCAGATGACTGCCCGTAGCTGTTCTGTGCAGGGGGTGGTGGAACAGAACCTGCATTATAACCACCATACGACTGTGCAGGTTGAGGTAATGGTCTTCCAGGAATAGGTGGTTGCTGCTGTTGTGGTGTAGGTGGGGGTGCTCTTGAGTGGTAGGGATTGGAATAATTTAACACATCAGGAGGAGTTGATGAACCTTGCGGATTTGTAGTTTGTTGAGGATAACTAGGCATTGATATTGATTGCTGTTGCTGATATGGCACCGCTGGGGATTGCATGGTTTGAGATTGATTCGCATATGCTTGCGGCTGCTGCTGTTGATATGGTTGCGGTTCTGGCTGCTGTTGGTAAGAACCATATGGAGGTTGTCCATTTTGAAGAAATGGCGGTTGTCCTGCTTGTTGAGCATACCCTTGTGGAGGTTGCATTGGCGGTTGAGAATAGGGTGGCTGACCTTGCATTTGGTTTGGCTGCTGCAGTTGTGGTTGAGGAGGATACTGTTGATTTGAAAAAGATTGTTGAGGATATTGTTGGAAGGATGCGGAAGGAGGTAAGCCGGGCGTCGGGTCGGCGACACCATATGCAGCAACATGCTTGGGCGGAAGAGGGAAGGACTTTGGATCTTGATAGTTTATAGATGGTGTAGTACCAGGTAGATCCTCAGTAGAATCTTTATCGGATGACTTCTTGTTATTGTTGTGGTTCTTTGCTGCATGATATCCAGCTTTACCGACAGCTTTTGTGGCTCTACCAGCACCTTTGAGAGCAGCAAGACTCCCTGATTTGATCGAATCTTTGTTATTATCCCAAAAGGACATTGGCAGTTAGATATAACCTTTTAAATGTAGAGATATAGTAGTAAGGCGGAAGCTATATTGCCATCAGATTACAGTTCTTGCTTGATCCGCTCTGAATTTTGGGTTCGTCGTAATTGCCTAAAACGGCAAGCGTGAACTTGTTTAGACACCAATCTATTTCAGATTCTAGATGCCGTGTTTACAAGGTCAAAGATCAGTGAAATATCTGTGCAACAGAGGGAATGTCGAAGATATTTTTAGATCACAGCTTTAGATGTCTAAAATTGAAAACATTGTCATACACACCGGATGCCATCATAGATTCGATGTGTTCTGATCCCGATAGTGCTGACACGAAAAGATTACTTAACAAAATTTCCAGTGCCATCATCGATAATAAATTGTATTCTACTAGATCTGGATATGGACCGGTGATACCGAATTCTGATGGCTTACTTCCACACAACTCAAGACTATATTCACATGGAACTAACACTAGTGATATACCTGACATCAAATTGATACGAGATTTAATTGAATTGAAATTAAAGATTGATACTGTTGATAACGACGAAGTAAATACGAATACTGATTCAGAAAAATTAAGCACAGGTCATTTTAGATTTTATTTACCTCCAGTTTTGGCACCACAGATTCTTATACTAATAAAAAATCCTGATCCTGATAGTAATAGATTGGTATTAATGTTTCATGGCAATGTTAAACTTTTACCCGTTTTTACATCTTACATACAGTCTAAATTTGACTGCACAGTTGAAGATATTCGAATAGATAATACATTTATGGATTTGTTACTGAATTGGTCTATTATGAATGATGTTTTTGATTCAATAAACACATTAGAGTTATGGTTTGGAAAATTAAAGACAGGAGGGAAGTTAGGATCAATAATTATAAAAGTGGAGTCAAAAGATATAAAAACGCTCAAGAAGATAACCCTTGAAGAGGCAAATAACAACCGAGGGTTTATGGGGCTATTGTTGGAACAATTAAGGAAAGAAACAAGTATTTCGTTTCACAAATTGTCACTCGTTAAGTTGAAGTGCGATTTATACACAATCGATACCGATGGTAAATTGAAGATGTTCCGTACTATGACTCATTTAGGAGAATCTGATAGAAAGCAGCGGAATGATCAGAGATTGTCAATTTGGTGGATAATTCACCGTCTTTCAAAACTTTAAGATGGGCGATGATGACAAATTAGATATGGAAGCGTTAGTTAACTGAAAAAGCGACCATTGTGTTACCTAGACTACATGTTAACTCCTTTTTACAGCTTCAAATAGTCGATGACTAGTAATTTTGTAATGCTTTAATATCTCAAATAGCTTAACAGGTTTTTTATTCGTTGGATGAACTTAGCGTTAAGGTCATTAGTTGTTTATTTAAAATATAATACAAGAAAAGAAATCATTCAGGTTTTTCCTCTTTACCCATGCTTTCAAGTTTTTCGAAGTCGACATCAAAACTGCTACCGCAACCGCAACTACTTTTTGTAAGCGGCGACTCAATTACCTTGAAACCTTCACCGATCAACTCTTTAACATAATCAATCTTTGAGTCTCTCATAATCTCCAACGCTTCCTTATCAATGAGAAGTCTCCCCCCTCCTCTTTCAAATAAACTATCCCCCTCTTCTGGTTTGAAATCATCAGTATCTGTCATCTTTAAGTCATACTGGAAACCGTGACATCCGCCCGAAGAGACCTCGAGTCGTAATGCTAATTTCGGATTGTTCTCTTCCTTAGCCAACCTTGTAAGTTTCTCAGCAGCAGATTCTGTAAGAGCAAGCTGCAACGGCAGATTGTTATACTGTGAAAGTTGTTGATTCTGTATCTTTGTAGCTGCAAAATCGGAAATTGCATCCATAGTAGACTTAGTGAAACTTTTCTTACTAACTGCACTAGACTGCATTCTCATGGCATTAAATGCAAAACGGGTAGCCAAAAAGGTCCTTACTACTCTATTTCCAAACATCCTGTACTATTTGTGTGTGTATGCCGTTGTGTTTTAAAGAAAACCAATATGGGGTACTAGACTTGATCAAAAATAATATTATTAATATCGATGATAGCAGAGGCTAACTCTCGGCTAGCAATTTGTATCGCTAAAATATCTCGGCGAAAATACCCGAATATGGGCCAAAATTCCAAATAGTTTAGTTTCCTTCTTTTTTGTTTTCTTTCGTTCACACCCCCGTTGAAGAAGGCTCAGCATTTGCAATAACAAGGTTAACACCTTGAAAATAAAGGGAGCAATAGTGTTGGTGTATTATATCACATTTTGAAATCACAGACAAAAGTGTCACTGCTTCCAAATTTGATAAAACACATAATAAATAGAATTAATTATTCTAAATACACAATTAAAAACCTAGAAGTTCAATAAAACCGTTGGGCTTAATAAACCAACGCACTTTCACGTTGGATGAACCATTAAAACTTTCGAGCAAATCTTTAAATTCGTCAATTTGAGTGTCAAAACAATAACTAGAGTATGGGAAGTTCTGTAAGTCTTCATCAGTAAAATCGAGAACAACTTTTTCAAACAAATCTCTTAAAGTTAGCATCTTGAAGAGATTTTCAACAAACAATTTATGCTGAGTAGACGCTTTCAATATCTGTGCTTTTACTCTGTTAATATCTTTTTGCAAAGGCAATAACTTCGGGTTAAATTTTATATTTTTGTGGGTAAGATAAGAAGCAATCGATTCTGGTTTCGCAACAAATATATTTCTTCTATACGCCTCTTCTTGTATCAAAGTTCCCATAAGATCTAGCGTAAATTCCATCATATCATTTACAATGCCATGGATCCCAGTAAATGGATTAATACACCCCGTTCCAGCATTGTAAAATGACCAAGATATATCAGTATCATATAGGTCTGCAACAGAAACCCCCAAACAAACGATAGCATCAACAGCATCAGTAGTTTTATCTTGAGCTGAAGAAGATTCATTATATGTAAACTCTATTTTTCTATGAGAATTTGTTTTAATCTCTGTTTCAGTTGTAGAAGCCACAGAATATGCAAATGGCAAAGAATCAAATCCATTTGAATGAATAGTTTTTACATTATCGAATTTTCGTCTATTGCGATGAAAAGTGGTGTCAAAAATAGAACTTATCGTTGATTGAAGAGAATTTATATCAACCTCCTCCAGTTGCAGTTTACCTTCCTCCTTAAGTACTTGACTCATTACAATAATCTCTTTTTCAGATTGTAATTGGGAAAGTTGAAAAAAACATCTTTCAATTTTTTTAAAATCGTGTTCAATTGTATCGAACGTCTCTTTTGAAATCTTTTCACCCATGTACATAAAACAATTGAGCCAAGGGTATTGCAAAGTAATGGTAAAGTATTTTAATACAAGCCAAACTTCTTTTTCCTGAGTACATGGGAGCTCAGTACCAATGATTACATTGTTCCCGCATTTATCTTGCCATTTAAACTTTTTAAGTGTTAATTTGCTCCCAAATATGCGTTTTAAAAGACGGAAAAATGAATAGTTGGGAAACATAGTAGTACAAAGAGCTTCTTCCACCCAATTTGTATTTAAAATGAGCTTGTTTTGTATATTTACTTCTTTCTTACGCATTTTCACCAAATCAGCAAAATGATCAGTTGCAAATTCTGGTATCACATAATAATTAGGAGTAAACTGAAAAATAGTTTTACCTTTGCTGTCAAGTTTAATTTTAGACAATTGGCACTCATACCTTTCACATGCACCAGTGAGCAATATTTCAACAAACTCTGTATAGCAAGTAGTAGCATCCATCATATTTAGGAAATAGTCTTGTGCAAAGTAGATTTCTGACTGCTCATATTTGCTTAAATTATACTTAAAATATTCTTGTATAGTAGAAATACGTTTTAAGTTTGTTGGAGCAGACTGAAACATAGATCTAGAAAAAAATGATAGTTTGTTGTCAATATAGTCCAACATATTAGAGGAATCTAGGGTATATGCCTTTAAAGTTATATTGACTTGTTTGACTTTTGTGGAAAATAACAAACATAAGTTTTGATAGTTAAAAGCTGACAAACGCCACAAAAAAGCAGGCTTTCTGAAATAAAGTTCAATATCCGCCACAGTTGGTTTGAATGAGTCTGGAGTCACGTCAAAGAACTTTTGTTTTATAAAGTTTCCCTTCACATTATGACAAAGCATGTACCTTGTAAGAGCCCATCTGTAAAGCAGATATAATTGCAATTGCAAGATTGATTTGATTTTACGTTTAAGTTCTGATATGTTGAAGTCTTTATAATCCGACCGTGCTGCCTCTTTCAGCTGTGCAGTTCCAAAGAGGGCAAGTGTACTAACCCCAACATCATGGATATTGTGCAAATCCGGATCATTAAAGTCTGGAGAGTCTATAAATATCATCTTATTTGTTACCCTTTGTATACAAAAGTTGGTTAAGAAAAAAAGGGCTCTTGTTGACAAATAAATAATCTATGTAGGAAAGTTTGTTTTTGAAGGGAGAAAAGAAATGAATGAGCCCCCTCCAATGCTAGGAAATCAGATACACCACTAAGAAACTGGCAACACTACCTGAGAGTAGTGACAAGTTGATGAGGAGAGCAGTGAAAGCAGCAGCTGCTTTTTTTTCAGAAGCCGTGTCAAGGAGTTCACCCACACGCATGTAACTCGTACTGAATAACTGACCGTTGGAAACTCCGAAGAGTAGTTGAATAAGAAGATATCCAATATCGCCTATGCTACCACCACGGCCCTTGATGTTGCACATAAGAAAGAATGGAATAAAGATAAGTCTAGCAACTGAATATGCAATAAGCACTTTGTTGCGTTTGATAACGAATAACGGAGACGCACAAAGAAGACGGCCAAGAAGATCTCCGACGTTCCAGACAAGAAAAGCCAGCGGAACATAAACTTTTTTTGCAATTCCAAAAGTGCTGGACTCCACAGCAGATGCAAAAACGGGAAAAACAAGAGTGAGAGAAAATGTTAGAACAATAGTAGACTCCACGTATTTAAGTTTGGACCAAAGTTGAGAAAAGCCAACAAAGGAGTCAGATGTGTCTTCAAGTACGCCGTCATTGTCATTACCACTACCTGTTTCACCAACTGCACTGTAAGAAAATTCACGTTCAAAGTGTTCCATTGCGAAAAGAGCAAGTTGTGCAAATATGGCAATTAAGATTGATGTGATAAAGTACCTAATGGCTTCAGCAGATCTGTCAGGGCGCTCACCATCTGCCTTGCCACTATTTGTAAGTACTGCTATTATCATAGCAATAGAAGGTAGTACACCGGCAACAGCATTGCCAACAACTGTTGCATTGGCGTAAACGGGTGAACTTTGTGTATTAACGAGTGCCATCATACCGACTTGAGTGAGTGAGGATCCAATTGAGGTTATCAAAACATTGAACATAACAAAGAGAAAGTATAGAATAGGCCAGTGAGAAAGTGTTGCGGACGGCGTAAGAGCAACCAATGTCATAATTGTGAACACTCCCATTTGTAAATAGTTACCTGTTTTAAGGCGGTATGAATAGCTGACACCTTTTTGTCGTCTGGACAAATAAAGGTTAAACAGGGTAGATGTTAGCGTAGAAACTGCCATCATGGATGAAGAATAAGTATCAGAGAGAGCTGGCTGAGCTGACAGTTGATCTTGAAAGTAATCTGACGCTGATAAAAAACAATTCCACGGCCACAATGATGCAATACCGCAAAGTAAAAAAGTTGTGTATTTGACTGCATATAAGGGAACCGCATATGGGCCACAGAAAAATGCAACAAGAGTGTCCGCAGACATAAATCCAGTCTGTCAATTAAAGAATTAGTTGTGAACACTGAAGAAGAAACAGTGATGGAGTAGTTGTATGCGTAAATAGATTGTGCATGAAAGAAAAACGCGCTGTCACGTGACAAGACTAGGGAGCATAATAACGAGAATAATTATAGGATAGTTTACTATTACAAGTGATATATAATTAATTAAAGGATGTTGAGCTCTTGAAGAACATTAGTGTAATCAAAGGATGTAATGATTAGTCTTGGATCTGTATTGTCATGAAGTTTGAGTGTACCGTTAACGATATCTCTGCGGAGCATTGACTCCCTCGTATAAACGACAACATTTGTGTCTCTTGGTAATAAGTAGATACGCATGTATGATTTATAGCGAGGTCTAGCTATTTTTTTCTTTAGAAAAGTAGTTGTAATTTGGTTTGGTTCTAGTACAGAAGGTGTACGAGAAGCATGCGTATTTTGAGCAGAAGTAGCAGTAGTAGCAACGTCTTCATTTGAAAAAAGTTTGTACATGAGGCGAAGGTCAAACTCATCGTCATCAATCCAAGGATCACCGGGCTTTATAGTTTCCATTTTGAGAACAATAGCACCAGTCTTTTCAAAAGCAGCGGCTCTAGTGACTCGTAAAAGTGTGTATTCGGGGATGCCAAATATTTCTTGTATTGCCAAATCAATGTCTTTGTACATAGGAAGGCCTTCCTCATCTAGACCTATCGCAGAAGGAAATTGCGGAGGAGAAGGTTGTTTTGGCAATTGATCATCTGAATCCACGAAGACCACAGTTTGGTATTTACCAGGAAAAACACCACCAGATGTCCCAGTAAATGTTGACGAGTTTGTATCACTGAAGCTAAGGCTACTAACTGTACTATTTGGTGTTGAAACTTGTGAAGAGACATCATTTGCAGAAACAGTTTTAAACCGCCAATCAACGGTGCTATCGTATTTGAGTTCGTCTTCAATTTGAAAATCAAATAATTTCCCCTTCTTCAGTATATGGAATTTGCCACGTAGATCCTTGTATGCAGTTGGAGGTTTAGATAAGGATTCAATAGGTTCAGTTGCAAGCATAGAATATAGCGTTGGTAAAGATGGGACAAGTGTAAGTCTAACTTTAGTTGTGGCAGTTAGTGGTCTACCAATAGACTTGGAAAGCCTAAGAGGAGTCGAAGTATCTGCCAAATTTTTTGTTTTACCTTTTCTAATACGTTTGCATGTCTGAGAGGAATTGACAGGATTTGTGCTTTCAAGTTTAATTTTTTTCAAAATTTTTGCTCTCAGTGAAGCTGATTTTTGAGGGTCTTTGATGTCAGCGATACTAATGTCTTTGTTTCTATGAGCCAACCTAACAATTGATTTGACTTCTTTCTCAAGATTAAATGATGGAGGATTATATGTTTGATTGTGCAACGACGGTCCTGCAATTAATGATGATAACGAAGGAGTTGATGAAAATGCTGTTTTATTGACATGCACTGGAGAAACTCCAAGTTCTGCAACATTTTTATCATCAGTAGAGTCAGCATTTAAATTAATTGCATTAGGTGAAAGGCTATATGATCTTGTTTGAGTTTCATAAAGTTTTGAAGGACCTGCAACTTTTTGATAGTCAACGGGTGGGGATGAAACAAAGTTAGGTACACTTTGATGTCTTTGCATCATGTTACCAAAGTCAGGAAAGTTGGGAACTGGAGAGCCAAGTGAAGTTATATCAACATTTTCAGCAATGTCATTGAGAAAGATACTTCGGTTTTGCTGCAAGGGCACATTAAGGGGAGACAGTGACTGTTGAGACAACGAATTTGGTGCAGCATTAATTTCCAGATTTTCAAACGGTCCATGTGTTTGCTGTAGATGGAAGTTTATATCATCAGTATGATGATGATGGTATGAATTTGCTTCGTTTGTAAAAAAACTGTAAAGAGATTCTACGTCGTTCCCACTTACTTGTACTGGAATGACATGTTCTTGCAAATGCAACATATTATGATCTTTATTACAATTATCATCTGTACAACTGCTATTGCAAGCAACTGTGTCAAAATCATTCAATGAACGACTATAATTGACAGAGTAATTGAGATTTTGACTATCGCTGTAGTTATTGCTATTGCTGCTGCTGTTATTATTATTTGGCATGGTGTCAACCAAAGAATACATTGCGGGGAAAAGCACATAGGTTTAGGAATTAAATTGAGAAAGCCTCAGTAATAAGTCTAACGGTAGCGGTTGCTACAGTCTGGGTGAGTGTTTGGTGAGAGTAAGGTGAGAGTGAATGAGAGAGTGAATGTGAGAACGACGACAGTAACAGCGAGAGCCGGTACTGTTCCAGCAAGAGTCAGGTTGAGCAACGGTCGGCTGGTTGCCAAGAAGCATGCGGGCCAGATAACGGTGAAAGGGAGAAACGTGCACAAGACATTATAATAACTTCAACTGACAGGTTAATTATTATATATCGGAGCACGTTCTTTCCCGAAAAGGAAAGAGTCCGGCAGAAACGTTATGCCGCATGCCCACGTTGCCTGGCGCTTTTCCCAGTTTCCTTTGTTTTCTCGCGCCTCCCTTTTCACGAACAATTCAAGTCTCTTAAATATCCTGTCGTTTCCCATTTGCTGTTTCGAATCCTAGCATCGGCAAACAGATTTGTGAACATACTTACCTAATAGTGTGTGTGTGTGTCTTTGTGGAAGCTGAGCCGCAGTCATACTGAGCCATCGCCTCATTTGAGCTGAGCCATGCGTAAGCACAGCAAAGTACAGCACACAATTAACCGCAACATAGCACGTCTGTACCATATTTGTGAGTTTCTTCTCATTGATTGGTACTCATATGTTTGTTGTGGTTTGATTGTAGTTGAGTTTGCTGAGTATGAGCTGAGCTGTAAGTTCCACAAACACCTTTTTTTAACACTTATGATTCATATTAGTACTTGTAATGTAAAAATTATCAATACGTTTTGTAAGCATGCAATAAGGTTAAAAAGCATATGACACGACAAACAGGGCAGCAGGAAGAAAGTAGAGCAAAAGAGCTGAGCACAAAGCAAAGCAAAGAAAGGGACACAGAAATAGAAATAGAAGCAGAGGAAACCGCCTGGCGCGAAAACACGAAAGGCGAATTTGCTTCGTCACGATCCACAAAAAAACAGTGCGTGAGGAACAAACACTTGTCAATATATCAACGTCTCATACACAACACACATAAGACAAGGCACAGTAGAGTCCATAGTCTCACTCACAAAGCATCATAGTATGAACTTTTACACATCTGCTCTTCTGCTCTTTACTTTATTTTTTCACACAGTCCACGGTCATATTGCCCTCCTCCCTCCGCGTGGTAAAGAATGTTTCTACGAGACCCTCAAAACCCAAGATGAGCTTTCAGTTTCCTTCCAAGTTGGTGACAGAGATAGAGATGCTACTGAACAATTACACTGTGATTTCTGGGTGCAGTCCCCATCCGGCAAGGTTCTGCATTCTCTCACTGATGCTACTCATGGTTCAATCAACATCAAAGCTGAAGAGCCAGGTAAACACGTCTACTGTTTCTCTAACGAAGATTCCAACATGAAAACCAAAGATGTTTCTTTCAATGTTCATGGTGTCATTTACGTTGATGTCAATGATAACTCAGACAACAACCTTGATGCATCCATCCGTAAATTACTTGAACTTGTCTACGATGTCAAGAACGAACAAAACTACATTGTTGTTAGAGAAAGAACCCACAGAAACACTGCTGAATCTACCAACTCCAGAGTCAAATACTGGTCCACAATCCAACTCATTGTCGTCGTCCTCAATTCTCTCTTCCAGGTCTTTTACCTCAAGAGATTCTTTGAAGTCAAATCTGCCATTTAGATGTAATTATTCTATAATTATACACGATCAATCCTGTATAACTCTAAGTAAAGGTTAAGTTTAAACTTCCGTGCACCGCGAATTTCTCGGTTCACCGAATTTATCAACCAACCACAATATTTCCTATACATTAACAGGTATACTGTAGTCAATCATCTTTACAACTACATCTTGCACACTAGTCATGTCTGAAGCATTTCCATTTCCAGCGGCTACCCCAGTGCAGTTTTCTTCACAACTTCTTGAAAAACTTGATGCGTCAACAGAATCCACACTTTCACGTGAACAACGTAAGGCCAGCCATGCAGCTCGTGAGAAAGGTGCTCAATTAGAGAACACAATTGCTGCTAAAAAGGATGCACTAACAGAGAAACTCAACAATTCTTCTGTTCCTGATGCAAACCCATCAATCAGCTCAACACAACTTTCAAACAAACTTGACGAAATCGCTGATCATCTCCGTAATTCAGCTGAAGCAAAACTACAAAAATCACCAGCATTACTTAAGGCAGAGAATGATGTGACTCAATGTTTCCTTGCAAATAAAGGTAAACCACTAAAGTGTTGGGATGAGGTCCAAATCTTTAAGAAATTAGCAGGTGTTTAATCAATTCAAATCTAATCTTATCTCGCCGATTATTAAATAATTTATAAAAGTAAAACTACATACCGACTCCCTTATATAGAAGAATCAACGCTGAATCACCTTCACTTCCTCCAGCTAATGCTGAAATTTTTTCCTTACTAACAACACTAACAACATCGTCGTTAAATTTATACCAACGTTCACCACTAACATCTTTCTCATCACGAATAAATGCTTGGTAATGTCCAGCATCTGCACTTGCCCCCTGGTGAGCAATTATACCAGTAAGTTCGTATAAACTAGAAGCATTTTCTCCAGTTTTATCACTATCAACTCCGCATGCTGCAAATGCTTCCTTAAAGCGTTTAGCATATTTTTCCCTCATCTTTTCCATTTCTGAAATTTGTTGTTCATACAGTTCCCTTGTAGTAAGTTCATGATCCGGTTTAGCTTTCTTCAATTGGCGATACTCTTCCTCATTCTCCTTTTCAATCTTACTAACTTCTTCACGGCCAGTAATAAGTCTCTCTCTCTCCTTCTCATCAACTAACTCCATAACATCAAGTTGGAATGGGAATTGCACTTTACGCATAATCTTTGCCTTTTTACCACTTTCACGCTTCCAGAAGAAACGAACAAAATGAACAGTTAAGTATTTCGGTAATCTAGTAACTTTCCGCGTAATCTCATACTTAGCATTACGACCAAGATTAACACTATTTTTCTCAATTGTTTCCTTCAATCCATTCTTTAATCCATCGATTAAAAAATTCACACTAGAACTAATATGACAGCTCAACTTCAATGCTTCTTCAAAATCAACGCGTACTTCTTCATTTGCATCCTCTAAACATTTAGTCTCTACTTTCATCTCCAATTTCATGTACTTTTCTAGATCAGGGAATTTACGCAAGATAACATTCAAAATCTGTGAAAATGCTTCTTCCGCATCTTGCTGCTTGTAGAATCCTTCACGAGACATCTCTTGAAATTGAGGGAAAGCCTTCCTCACACTACTCAAAAAGTTAAGTGGCGTCACTTTCTCACCATTACCCTTCTCTAACTTGTCAAACAAGGCTTTGGTGTTTGCAACAAGAGCACTTTGCGGATCACTGCTCGATCCAGTATAATCTTTCAAATTTCTCTTCAATTCGTCAATTGTATATAAAACTTGTACACTAGAGTTCAAATAACATGTATTACCAAGGTTAATCAATCCCGATGGCATACCAATTGTATTTGTATTGACTAATGCACCACTGCCGCTGATACTATCTTCAACAAACTTTACTTCCTCGGTTTTTAGGACTTCCTCCAAAGGCGTACCTAAAACCATAACAACTTGATTAGGCTTAAATCCAACACCAGATAAAAGTGCTTCGTCTTTCAATGGTCCACCCTTGACGAGTATCTTTTGTCTTTCCGGTGGAACGTTCGTAAGTGAGGTAACTTGCATTTTTAGCGTTGACCCAGTCTCCGTAAGATCAACCTCCAATGGGTAAACTTTACCAGCATGCTTGATCTTAATACTAACACTCTCTGTCATCTGTGTTTATGGCAATCTGTACTCCTAACAGCAGATCAGAACTAAGCTGTCACTAAAATTCGAAATTTGCCACTGAGCGGAAAAATCACCCCCACGTTTAACATGCGGAGGCTCAGCTGTTTCCCTCACTGACCTCTAAGACCTCTTTGTTCACTTCAACCTTCTCTTCCTCCTCAATTTCTACACATTTGCTCATCTTGACCCCGTTGATTGCATCCGAACTGACAAAAGCGTTCACGGGGACAACTGTTTCAATGCTTATATCAGGCATGTTCGGTTCCGGTCCGAAAGGGATCCCCTTGAGCGGATCCGGCCAATTGCAGAGATACCGTAGCACAACACGACATCCATCCTTGGAAAGCACAAGCGAGTTCTCCGTACATTGCATACCGGCGCAACATAATGGACACCCAAAGGAACACGTGCACTCTTCCACAATTCGTAATGTTTCCTCAATGATCAGTTCCGCACAGTCAAACACTCGAGCGCTTAACCCGTTACCTGTACGGCCACCTTTGTTATCAATCAAAATAAGTCTTGCTGGTCGTTTCCGTGATGTTTCTGTCTTGGCAAACTCCTTTTCAGGAGCCTTACACTCGCATGCAACTTCATCATAGCTCCCGATAGTAACAAATCGAGGTAGAACATTCATGAGTCCATGCTGTGCAGCATGGATAGCACCTGCTAGATTGAGTTTATGGCTAGTTAGCATCGTAATCAATTCTCTAGAAAAATCAATCCACACTCCTTTCGATTTGTACTTCACTGGAGGATTGTTTACTTCGACGGCATCAAGAATCTTACCGTATTTGTCAACTTTAAAAAATCCAAAAACAATACTTGTTTTCACAATGTTTCCATAATAGATAGGAAGGTGCACTTCGTGTAACTCACGAATCCGCTCAATAAGAGCAGGATCAATATCCGTATAATCACGTTGATTCGTGGTCCAGTCAACATTCACACGCTCAACAAGTGCATACTTCTCGTCTACATTAAAATCTTTAATCAGGTATGGCAAACCTTGATGAATGAATATGCCTCCTTCATATAACGTAAATGTTGTTCTATTCATCTCAATTGTTTCAATAACTTCTTGACGTCCATTACCACCAGTTACATCAACAACTGCAAAACTATCATCATCAATAGATCTAATAGATACCAGCATAGGAGGATGTGGTAAATAAATATCACTGCATGTCCACTTCTGGTAATCATTATCCCACCTGAGCTTATCCCGTATCAAGTTCTCATAAATATCCCATGGCAAGCAGTTCCACCAATGCACCCATTCGTTTCCTAGATCATCATTGGCTACATTCTTTTCCTTAAAAGCACATTGCAATTGCCCTTCAGCAATTAGTAAGTTCTTTAAGTCAATGCATAAATCCTCCCATTCTTTCTTTTCAACCAGCTCATTCATCTTATTCACATAATACTGACTCACAGGATCCGTACCTGCAACTAACAAACAAAGACTGTCTAATCCACGACGACCAGCTCTACCCATTTCCTGCTCAAACCCACTCAAACTTACAGGAAATCCACACATAAGGACCACATCTAAACCACCAATATCAATACCAACTTCAAGCGCATTGGTAGCAACAATACATGTAAGGCTTCCATTAAACATCTGTTGTTCAATCTTTCTTCTGTCCGCAACAGAGTATCCACCACGGTAACTCATTATATGGGTCAGCAAAATCGGGTCTTCTTCTTTTAACAAAAATCTTACTTCCTTCATAACTAACTCTACTGTTTTCCTGACTGTACAGAAAACAATTGTTCGCACATTCAGTTTGAGTAACTGCAAAATAATCTTTGCCGTATCCGAAACCATTCCGCCACCATACTCGAGATCCGGATTCCAGCCTACAATACTCTTTTCACCACAAGGTGAACCGTTCATAGGCTCATCAATCCACACAATTTTAGCACTATCATTAAGACCTGTCATTTTCGCCAAATGTAGTGCACCGTCATTTAATGTCGCTGAACTGCTAATAAACTGAATATCGTAGTTTCCAAAAAGCTCACAAACACGTCGCAAACGTCTCAATATATAAGCCACATTAGATCCAAAAGTTCCCTTGTAAATATGTAATTCATCAATAACCACATATTTCAAATTACGTAAGAACCGTGCCCAAGTTTGATGATTTGGGAGCATTGTGAGATGAAGCATATCAGGATTGGTCAAAATAATCTTAGCATTCCTCTTCACTTCAGCACGATCTTCCTTAGTTGTATCACCGTCGTAAGTTCTAATAAGACTCCTGTCAATTGAATTGAGGTCTCCAATAAAGGACAAAAGTGACCTGTGTTGATCCTGCGAAAGTGCTTTTGTTGGGAAAAGAAGAAGACTTGTCTCTTCGGACTTGGTAATAAGTGATTGCAAAATTGGAAGTTGATAAACTAAAGATTTACCTGATGATGTAGACGTCGTAGAGATGACATGTTTACCTTCGAAAACACTCTTAAGACCAAGAGACTGATGTGAGTAAATGTTTTTGATACCTTTAGAATATAGAAGTTCTTGTAAGTCCTCATGTAAGGTTACTGTATCAAAAAAAGTATAATCGTATATTGCTTTTTTTGGTGGAATCTTGTAAACGGAATTGGCTTGGATTTGCGATTTGTACAGTTTAAGAGACTTGAAATGATTAATCAGTTCTTCAATAGGTTTATGTGAAGTCTCAAGCTTTTTTGTGTTCATTTGTTCAATAGGATTAATAAACTTGACTTTCTCAGGTAAATATCGTTTGTAGATTTTGTCAAGATGAGCTATTGTATGTTCCTTATGAAGTGACACAAAATTCTTCAACTCTTTCAAAAATCTGTTATCCCTCTTTACTATCAGCTTCTTTATACTCTCAGTTGTAATGGTTGCATTTTTAGGAGCATTATCAATAAATTCTATAACAAGAATCATATTATTATGGATTGCATCAGGGTCGTTTTTATCAAGGTCAAAAATATCTGTTTCCTTTTGTTTACTCCCTGTATTCCAGCTAAAATGTTTTTCATCAAGTATGTAGTTGTTTTTATCAACATATTCAAATTTCAAATTATTCGGTATGATAGCTTTTAGTTTAGCAACATCATCAAATGTTAGATCATGATCAAGGGTTTTCGCAATATGTTCTTTAAATAAGTCAAATGTGGTTATTATATGTTTCCTGGTTGAAAGAAACGTGTAGTATGAAACAAGTTTAAAGTGGATTCTCTTAAGTAATGCAAGTTCAGGTGAATCCAAGACCGAAGTCATTGTCAAATGATGGATAATGTCTGGTATAGATCGGGGGATGGATGATTGTAATCATTATTTTTGGCGGCTTAGAAATGTTTATAAAAATTCAAGCCCACTTGAATTTGTTCCTTCTATTTGTTACGAAATGAAGTTATTTTATACAGAAACAGATGAATATAAATATATAGAAAAAATGACAACCTATGTAGTGATTGATTACTCAAAATCTTCATCTTCTTCATCTTCGTCTTCTTCATCATCAGAATCCATGTTATTTTCCATTTCTTTTCTTTCTAAAAGAGCTTGTAATTCAGCATCTTCAGTAGCTGTAACAGCCTTTGGAGCCATTGCGACATCACAAACACCACCAAATGATGTAATAATTTCATTAACTTTTTCAATAGCGGTGTTCAAGATTTCAATACCTTTATTTTTTTCTAATGATTGAGATGTAACAACATATCTTGGAGCTGCAACTAGCTTAACTTTAATTTGATTGTTTTCATCTGATAATTCTTCAGCTGCTGTAAGTGCCTTCTTGATTGCATCAATACCTTCATAGGAGAAACATGAAACATCAATATCTGCTCTACATTTGATTGCTTGTGGTGAAAGTCTTCTTGCAATGTTAGCCTTAAGATCTTCTAAAATTTCTGCTGATGGTGGAGTAATTGAATCAAAAACTGATGGATTGGTGATTGAAATACGGAATGCATCAAATGCGTGACCATATTCTTTTGCAAGTGGCCAAACTATAGCTTGGTATAATTCTTCAAGTGGAACGTTAAATTTTTCAGCACACCTTCTAAGAATCGAATGAACAGCTTTAGATTTATTATAACGCTCTTCACATTGGACAATATCTTCAGCAGAAACACGACGTTTAGATAAATCAATATATCCCTTCTCTTTATCAACTCTTAAAACAACTGCAACTTCATTTCTACCAACTCTAATCAACTTTTGGATAGATCTAATACGTCTTCTTGATAATTCTGATAAAAGCACCATACCTTCAATATCATCATATTCGAGAAGCTTGACGTAGGCACCCATCTCAGCGATTTGTTGGACGTTGACCATCACAACCTCATCCACTTCCGGGTATTTGTTCTCATAAAATCTGCAATGTAGTGACGACATGTTTTTGGATTGAATACTAATTCAAGACTCTGTAAATCACTCTACTTAAGGTTAATTAACACCGCTTTTCTTCCCGATGTGACAATCGAAACTGAATTGTGTAAGATGAAAAAATGAAAAACTTGGAAAAAAAAAGCTGAGACGCGCAAATCGTCGCGTCGGTTTGGCGAAGAAAAGGGGTGCAAATAGTTGTTGATCGATAAGACTCTAAAGTTACAACCTTTGCTTTGCAAAGATTGTTTTTGGTCTTCTTATACTTAATTAATCTGTCCGTTTGTAATGATTGGTTGAACAAATACTGGCTTACAGCTAAACATTTTGGCTTTAACTGTTTGAGTCTCAATTGATTTGGTATTACCATCCTAATCGCTGAGCCTGCTTTGATCCAATAAAAAGAATTAAGACAATTACAGTTAGTTGTAGAACAGACTAATTGATTGTTATTTAAAGGCTGTATTGCGTTAAATCTATTTTGAAAGTTAAACATAGTTTATCAATAGTATGAGCCCAAGTTTAATCAAAGTGATAAATTAGGACTTATTGCTTATTGATGCTTTGGAAAGAAGTTTCAGGATTAAGGCGATTAAAACTATACTATTGACACTCAAACTTAGTCAATTTAAAGGAATTTTGAGACTAGACTCAGTATTTACATAAGAAAACTTAGAACTTAAGCCATTTCATCTGCAGGAATATTTACACTAGTTAGGGGAATTGAAGGTTTCATCAAATTAACAATAATAAATTGTTTTCCTTGGTGCAAAGGATTCCTTAACTACTTTAGTTACTCCCGAAACCCCAATTTCTAAATATTCTAATACTCTGCCAAATGTAAGTTGCCGTTGGTCTTGTATAATGAGTAAAGAAATAAAGCTCATCTTATCGTTAACATCATGAGCCTTGAGATACTTCTAACTGCTCCCCTTAAATACAGACTGTGTTTTTTCCAATCGCGAAGGACTTTTATGCA
Organism: Pichia norvegensis; assembly: GCA_030570285.1. Taxonomy (NCBI): domain Eukaryota; kingdom Fungi; phylum Ascomycota; class Pichiomycetes; order Pichiales; family Pichiaceae; genus Pichia; species Pichia norvegensis. The sequence goes on from JAJLVM010000209.1 coordinate 37,009, forward strand.
CCAGCCACAAAATTGTGGCTCAAATTTGGAAAGCTGATCTCACCTCTAAGATCCCAAAAATAGTATTAAACAGTATTCTCTGTTCATAGAGTCGTACATGGTTAAAGCTGTGACTGCTTCATACTTTTGATAATATCACTAAACTAAAACTGTAGTGAAACTGTTGAATCTATATAGGCCGGGTGATAAGACAGTGCTAGGTGATTAACACTCAGAATATTTACTATCTGTTTTATCTATCAACACAAAGTAAAAGGATACAGTTGCGATTGTAGAAAAATTCTCAATTAAGCAGAACAGTCTGTTAAATGAGCAATAAAGCATTGCCAGATAATATTGTAGTGGAGTGTTTAATGATTTTTGGGGAATAGCGTGTTTCAATAATAAGCACTAGTTAAAGTGAGAATTAAAATTGGTACTATAAAAATGGGACATGAAGTCCCGATTAGCTATACATGCATGGGCTTGTTTGTCGTATATAAAAGGTATCTTTTCAAACTAATTGCTTTCTACTACCTTGGAAGAAGAATTTAACGACGAGAACTTGGAATGCGGCCATTGCAAGCATTAACGCCAAATCAAAGAGAGAGAACCAGAACACTCTAGACTTTGTAGACTTCACAGTAGATTGGTTTCTGTTGTTTCTAGTTTTGTAGTAGTTCAGAGCGTGTTCAAGGGATGAAAGTTTACCCTCAATGTTTTCCACCAAAGTATGCATGTTCTCTACAGCATCGTTCTTGTTTGGTGCAGCAGGTAAGTTTGCCTTAATCTTCTTAGCTTCTAAATCATCTTCTGTCTTAATTTCAAAGTCAATTACTTTTTCAGCAAATGTTGACATTTCGTTGTCAAAACAAAATTCATACTCACCGATCTGGTCAGCACTGAACAAGTAATCACCTTGTCTTTGTTTTTCCTCCTGGACAACAATAGCTTTGTTAGGTGCTCTAATAACGTAATTAATATCAAATGCACCACCAGCTTGGACAGCAAAGTAGTATCCAATATTACTGTTTAGTCTATTGTTGAAAGCGTAAAAACATTGTTTTTCATTTGGTGGAAGAACAAATGTGAGTGCTGTAGCATGGCAAAGACTCAAGCTAGCTAGAAGCACCAGTAAAGCAGTATATAGTGACTGGACGGTGTGCATAGCTGTGTTATATGTTGTTCTGTATCGTCCTTTTCCAACACGCAAACCTGTACAAAACAACACCTGTCTCTTTCCATCTCATGTCAGCGATCTCAGTTTTCGTTTCGTCATTTTCGCGTTCCCTGTGCGGCGTTAAGCGCAGAACGGGCTCGGCGTTAAGCGGTTGGCTATTTTACACTCTATACACTTACAGACTCCGCATGTACAAGCACGCAAGAGTACCCAGAGAATCGACAGAGACATCAAGAGGAGTCTCTGGTGGTTCACGTCGGTTTCTGCTGTTGCGGTTGCTATCTAGAATGGTGATATCACGGATAGAAAGTAGCGTGTTGACACGGCTGGCCACAATTGGTCCCATATCTTCTCGGGCTTGATTCAAAACTGCAAGAACAATATCGTTACTTTGACCGCCGCTGCTAATGTAACCTCGTACAAGAGCATTCACGTATGCGTCTATAATCATGACTCGATTGTCTTTCCCCTCCACGCGTTTCCAGAGCGAATCCTTCAGAGTAACCAATTCATCAACTTCACCTAAAACAGCCAATGTACCAATATACCCTATAACATCATCATCTTTCCAAATACCTTCACTAATTATATCATATACCTCTTCTCTTCTTTCCTTCACTTTGGAAACGTAGCTGTGTGCTAGACGACCTCCCACTTCTCGAAGGGCAATGCCTAAAGTAAATAGATTTTTCTCTATACTTAAAGTTTCTACCAAATTGGTCATAATAGAATCGCAAATGCCTTCCTGTCTCATGTATAAATTACCAACAGTACGAACAGCTTTGTAAGAAAGTTCATCACTACTGCTATTGCTTAAATCTGCTAACCATCTATTAATCATAAATCTCTCCTTTTCACCTCCATGCAAAGACAAGAGGTACATTAACTCTAATTTCGTGTCCACAATATATGGCTCCACATCCACATTTTCATAAATACGTACGTATTTCTCAGTGAATTGGTCAAACCCACTACTGCCGTATTTTACAACAAGAAGTATCATGTTCCGCAAAACATCAAATAATAATGTACGCCTATATCCATCAGTCATCTTTCCCTCTTCTATCATCTTTTCTAGTCCTTTCAAAATTTGTGGAAGTATGTGAGATGAATTATCATCGGTATAACATAGGACACATTTAACAGCATTCATCACTATTGGAAATATTCCACACTGTACGTAGGGTAAAGCCCAATTAACAACACGTCTTTTTAATTCTTTATCATCTTCGAAGGGTTTATATTTAGTGAGTAGTGTAAATATAGAAGGAGCTCCTTTAACTTGGAAAACAATTTTGTCTACGCAAGTACGATCCACAACAACACAAATACTCACATTTTTCATTCGATCCTTCAAGTCAATTAAGACATCACATACACTTTCTGTAAGTATTGGATCACCAATGGCCTTGTAAAGCATCTCCATAATTCTTTTTATCTTCTCACTTTCACCCAAAAAGTTCAGCTTCTCCAGGACACGCACGCACAACCTTACTTTCTCCATACTGTTGAGACCTTCTTGCACGATATAATCATAAAGAGCATCACTAACTTTTTCCAAAATATGCCTTTCTGTGCTTTTCACGTCCACATTACCAAGTACGGACCAACATTTATCATTGTCTCGCATTCCTAATAAACATTCAACCGCCTCTATTGTCCAAACACCGTACATATCTAGCACACGGTATGCAATCTCACAAATACTAGTCACATCTTTCCATTGTCGTAGTATTTCACAGACAAAAGGAACAATCTTATCTGTGCGGAAATGCTGTCTGTTGATAGTGAGGTTGATAAGTAATTTCTTTAAAAGAGCAGTTGGAGCACGCACACGCCCTGAAGCAAGATACGTGCTCATTTCATAGTTAAGCGCACTGTTGCTTGCCAATTGATAGTACTTGCGATCACTCATTGAATGTGTTTGCAAGCTTATACACCGCTTTTCGGTTGTGAACTACGTACGTGACTGTAAGTTCAAATTCAATTGTCGAAAATTTGCGATGAGATTCGAGCCTCCCATTTTAGTAGCAAATAGTAAAATAAACAAGAATGCAATACAGAGTACAGATAATGACAACAGGTAAGAGGAGAAAATAATAAGTGGGTGAGAAAAGGAGTAAAAGATATTTGGTTGGCAAGAGCTTACTCTGGAACAGAGAGAGATCTGTTTGCAGAAGACGATCTGTCTGCAAAGTCTTCCATTGGATCATACGAAGGTGCTTGACTTATTGCGTGTTTGTTTTTTAAAGTTATATTCAAATGAGCAACATCACCAACAAAAGCTCCACCTTTCCAACCTTTCTCCATGAGTGTACCCAAGAGTTCCTTGAAAACAAAATTCCAATCGGAGGAGCTCCACTCTTCATTAAGAGAGTGATCCAAGTTCAGAGCAACAAGATCACTTGCAGATTTGGTGTTCAAATAGTAAGTATTTGGGAGTTGCGGTAATCCAAATAAGAGAGAGTTTGGATCTGTTCTCGATGAAATAAACTTGGTTGGTCTACCATAAAGTGAGAATGAGTTTAGTACAGGAATTAGCATTCTTAACATAATTTCTACTGGTCTAACACTTGCATGAGATTCAGGTATAATGTAGACAAGTTGTGTGAATGCCAAATTCTTCTTCATCAGCTTCTTCGGCGTTTTGGAATTGTTAAACGAATTATTAGATACAGTGGTATCAATAGAGTTGGTTCTTCTGTGCGTATTCTTGTCTTTGGTAATTTCATCTGACTTTAACGATGTTAATGACAATTTTTTGGAAAGACTGTTGGTTCTTGATCTTATTTTCCTTGATCTGACAGAATCAAAATCATCATTGGACACAACTGCATCTAAGAGATCGCTGTTAATATAACAGTTACCATAAATTCTGAGCAATGAATTATTCTGCACTTGACTAGGGTCGTTAGAATATATCGTATATGCAGATTGGCCATTAGTAATAGTCGCTAGTAAATGTTTTTTGGCCTTACTTGAACTTGTGTAAATTTCCACCTTGTTGTTAGGCTTAATTACAATATAAGCACGAATCCATTTATCATTGAAAAATGGAAATCGAATAACCGTCCACTCTTCCTTTAAGTTTTTGTTGTTTGGAGAAAGCAAAGTTTTAATATCAGAAAAATGGATGGCTTGTGATGATAAAAGAGCACCAGTATATGCTTCTTGTAATTGCTGATATTCAAACTTACATAATAAAACGGCAGAATAAAATGCAACTACTTCCTCCAATGTGTTAAATTTGAAACTTAGTATCGAATCGTTTGTAACAGAGATTGAAAGCGTATTCTCCATTTTAAGAAATGATAATTCACAGTCACAAACATTAATAAAAGTATTTGGATTGCCCTCAACTCGTACATTGATATCACTACCGCACAATTCCACGTATGCAGGAGTCCATTGATAGTTATTCAAATTGGCAGAAACATGGTTGAAATATGCATTTCCTTTGTAATAGTTTCTTGATTGTTGATGATTAATCAATGTTACAACAGGTAAAAGTTCTTCTGGTAAGTCTGTGACTTTCTTAGCTTTGATATCTTTATTTGTATGGTGTGAAATTGAAGTATCAATAGTTCCAAAGGAGGGTTTCTTCAGTAAAGAGAAAGAACTTCTTCTCTTTGTTGATCCTGAAGCTAATGAATCACTACTAAAACCTATATTGCTGTTTTCATTACCAATGCTACTATCAGCCCTAAGAGGTTCCGGAATGGAACTTTGTTGGTAGGCTTTGAAATCGGAAGTTGTTTTGATTGCTCCGTTAGCAGCAGATTCCTTGCCAGCAGTTTTAGATGTGTTTTTGTCACGGGAAGAATTCTTCCTCTTGAATAGCTTCATGAACCCCATGATTTCAGCTGTGTAACTGTGTGAAGTGTGGTGGGTGCTGGCAGAAAAGAGAGGCGTTGCATCTTGTTGTCGTCCATAAGGGGACTTAGTGGAAATATCGTCTTTGCGCTATTAATATTCGCTCGCCTTTGATTACATCATTTGATCACAGCACCACAGACAGACCCTGTACAGCACAGACAGAGCAAACAGACAACAACAGACTATGATACATTCTGTCCTTATATTCAACAACGATGGTCAGCCTCGACTAACAAAGTTCTATGCTCCACTCCCCGTCAATCACCAACAACTTCTACTCAAACAGGTTCATCAGCTTGTTATTCAGCGTAACGACTCACAGTCTTCATTCCTAACAATCCCACCATTGCTACAGCAAAACTACTCCTTGGACTCACAGAGTATAAGAGTCATCTACAGGCATTTCGCAACACTATATTTTGTTTTTATCGTGGATCAAACGGAGTCAGAGCTTGGTATCCTTGATCTAATTCACGTGTTTGTGCAAGTGTTAAATAGATGTTTCAAAGATGTCTGTGAATACGACCTTGTGCTTCATTGGGAAGTTCTACAGATTGCCCTTGAAGAAATGATCCAAGGTGGAATGGTAATTGAAACTAACATCAACAGAATCGTCGCTGCTATAGATGATATGAATACAGGTGATCTCTCCTTCAGGAGGGACACCGGGGGACCGTCCACTCCAACTTCTAGTGCAGCAGCTGCTGCTGCGTCCTTTTTTAGTAGGTGGCCCATTACTTAATTATGCTTCGGTAATCAAACTAGAATGGCATTATCGCCACTTGCATATATGTATGTACACGGATTCAAAATATAAATTTAGGTATGTATTATATTCATCATTTGAGCTTTTCCTGCTCCTCCTTTAACTTATCAAGCTCACTCTTTTGCTTTTTGAGAGCTTGTTCCTTCTCGTAATTCACTTTATCGATTAAAAGTTTACTTCCCGTACCTTCCCATGGGTTGTATAACTCTCCTGTTTTCCAAATTGGTTCATCACTCTTAGCAGACTTTTTGGCAATCTCCATCAAAAGTCTCTGTTCCTCTTGTCTCAACTCTCTATTACGTTCAACTTGTGCTCTAATTTCAGGGGACATTTTTTGTAAAAGTTCTTCTTCCGTCGGAACAGTGAACTTGAAAAGCAACACTCCAAGACCAACAATACCACCTCCCCAAATCACAGTGTGTTTCAACATTAACATAGTAGGTGATGACATGATTATTCGTTATTTATCACTTGCTCTGTGTAGAAAGATAATACTGTACATTCACAATATTAAAGAAGTTTTGATCGCTCTTCCCTGAAAATAATCAAATTATCAACAACACGAAGATTGTTATATCTTTGTTTTGTTTACGCACACACAAGCAAAATACTATCTAAACAACCAGTAAAGGACAATATCAAATGTCCTCAGACAGTGAAACGATGCAGACACCAATGGTGTCGAATCGGCAAGTGAAAATGGAGCCGCAGACGGGGAGAACTAAGTCCTTGAATATAGCCAAAATTTTAGGCAAGATGAAACAATCCGTAAACTACAGTGGTTATTCGACCAATTCTAGTTTTAACAAAGACAGTATATCCAATGATTTTTTAAAAATTGATGACGATTTATTCCCTGAAGATAAAGCAGAAGAGGCAAGAATTGAAGAGAATATCAGGGAAAAACGTAGAGAGATAACCGAGAAAGCTAGATTGAGTCCTAAGAGAACAACAAGAGAACCAAGCGAATTGAGGGAGTTAACTAAAGATTCAGAACCAGTCGATATACCCACAACTCCTATTCCGATGAAAAATGTACCAAAGAAAAGAGGACGACCTCGCAAGTCTGATAGAGATGCTATTGCAGCAGACACAAAAAAATCACAACAAGCTACTACCAAGGCTACAAGAGTGACGAAAGATAAAAGTACAAAGAAACTAGAGAAGATTAGCAAACCCGTAGCAAAGGTACCGAAGAAGCAAGCTGCAAAAGAAAAGAAGAAGCAAAATGGTAAAGCAAAGTCAAAGAAATTTGAAGATGAGTCGTCATCGTTCTCACTTTTTGAAGTTCTTGACGTTGGTGACAAATCAGACGATGCAGAGAACGAAGAAGAAGTTTTCATTCTTGCTTCTCCTGTGAAAAAGAAAAGCAGAAACACAAAGACGAAAACGACCACTAAGAGGAAGAGAACTGCCAAAACTTCTGAAAAGAAGGAACAACTTGCGTCTGATCCATTTAATGACAATGACTTTGATTATCAGGCTATATCAAGTGATGATGCAGTAACTGCAAAATCAAACTACGATGACAGTGAGCGACGAGTTGAAGAACTTCGTCGTCAAGTTGAAGAGGAAAAACTTAAACTAAGAAAACAAAAAGAAGATGCTAAGAACTTTGAAAAGAAAAAATTGGAACAAGAGATTGCATCAAAGAAGGCCCTTGAATTAAAAGAAAAGGTAAAGAGGGAGAAGAGACAGAAACGACTGGAAAAATTAGAGAAGTTCAAAGAATCCGTATCAAAGGCTATTAGCCACACAGAGACAATTACTATTCCATTGCGAGACGAAGCAGATGGTGATGATGGGGATCGGGATGTTTCAACTAATAAGATCAATTTGAGAAGAGCTTCTCTTGCCTCCAGAGGTAAGCGATTGTCCTCTATAGGTAATGGATTTATAGGGACTCCACACAGTGAGATTCCTGATGAGGAATTACATAAACATATGGATATCGATTTACCGGACTCTTACAAATTACGTAATCTAATCATCTGGATTGGTAAAAGATTGGTAGAAGACGGTAAAGATGGCTGGATTGATGATGTGCTAGACAAGTCTGAAAGCGATCCAGAAATTAAGCATCAATTGAAAAATGTCTCTAAGACTGTACTTAATCAACTTCTTGAAGATTTAAGTCATGGTAAGGTGAAAATTGATTGGTGGGGAGACCAAATTAGTGGCGGTAGTCAGATTCTTAGTTCTACTGATCAACCGATTATTATGAAAAAGAATAAGGAGAATATAGAGAATGCAAAAAATCTTGAATTGTACAAAGAAGAAATCCGGAAACTACAAAGGGAAGCTAATATTTGGAATTCTATTAAAGAGCATGAACATATCAGCGAAACTGATAGGATCATGTCAAAGTTGAAACAACTTAACATACCGTCGCAAGAGTTCGTCACTGAAAAAGATCGTGAAATGCAAAGGATTGTACGTTTAGCATATATGAGAGCTCGTAAATTAGAGAGGTTGTTAAAGCGATATAGCGCTATCAAGGAACTAACCGACAAAGTGACATTCAAGAGAACCAGAAAGATTGTTGAAGAAATGAAGAGGGAAAGTGAAGTGGACGCATTGACTCTGTTACGCAAACTTGGCAAATTGCATTGACTTTATAAATATTTTTTTGCAATGTTTCTAATCTTTGTATCAAAAGTTTTAGATCGTATCGTTGAATTGGCATCGTAAAATGGTGATAGCAATTTCTTTACGTATATTTCATTAACCTCAATACAAAACTGTCTGATGCTGTCATCCCCCGTCATTGTATCTGAATTATCTGAGAGAATGATAAATTTCGTATTCCCCTGTGTAAGGAAAATAGAGACCGAATAACCGTAAAATGAGTCAATGTTTTTGAAAAATATCTGATTCTTTGTAAACTGCATAGACTCTAGTACATCTAGTGATGCATTTGATATTAATTGCTTCAATTCATCAATTTCAGGTGGGAAATTGGTTTTTCCATTGTGTGAATGTTTGTATGTTCCAATATCCAGCTCATACAGTGGTCTGTTGTTGCTACCTAAAATGGTAAAATAGTAAGACATTAGATTGCTCTTGGTATGTCT
>JAJLVM010000210.1:0-45381 GCA_030570285.1 Pichia norvegensis
CAACACTGTTGGAGTTCAACATAAACAACCAATTAGCTCATTTACTAAGACGCTTCCACTGCTTATAGATACGGTCAGAAAGATCCAGCTGAGTTGACCTTTTTTCCAATTACAGAAGAAGGTCCAACTCCTTTACAATTGTAAGCTATGCCCGTGTAGCGTAATGGTTAACGCGTTTGACTTCTAATCAAAAGATTCTGGGTTCGACTCCCAGCATGGGTGACAGGCATAAGCTTTAATTTTTTTAACAAATTTTACGTAACGCGGCTTTTTTGCTATATTAATAATGCTTCATCTTCGCCTCCCAATATTCTATCGTGAAAGTTTCACATTTTAGAGTATTGACAATAGTTTTTTATTTACTTTACAAATCCTGAGATTTAAGATTTAAATTTATTGAAACTTCTAATGAAATGGGCAACAACTAAAGGTTTTTGTGCATGATTCGGCTGTGGAAAGGCGTGCGTTAAATTTGATTGAGGTCTCTTTTGTTGTGAGCTTGTGAAACCAGTTCTGACCCTAACTCAATAATCGTTGATGTATTCAACGTCACTTAGCAATGCTACTTTTTCTGCTTTAAATGATATGCTGGTGACAGAATAAGCCCTCTAAAAAACTAATTATCAAATTTACAATTGGGTTGAATGGGAAGCTGTTTGCCAATAGACTAGATAACAATGAAATCGGTACAGACAAATCTAAGATATTTAAATTTGATATAATATTAGTTGAAAGTTTAAGCATTTCTTTATGCATTTCCGTGACAGATACATATAATTATTTTTTGAGAGCCTTTTAAAATATACCTGGAATCAACAATACGAAGCAAATCAAGGTCCTCATGTTGATGTGTAAATAGACCAACTAAAATTTGAGTTGAAAGCTGCAAAGCTGAAGATACTTGCAACTTAGTTCTGCAGAAGTTAAAATTATTCACTTTTTACAAAGTCGTGTGATTTATCTTTGCTGTTTTACTTGCAAATATAATACCTGAATCAATCAATCAATTAACATTTGAATAGCACCATTTGGATTATTAGTTAACCTATCAGTTGCCTACCTTAGTAAAGGCAAGAACAATTTTCCCGCCTATTGTTTTCACTCAAATTTCGCCCTTTTAGGAGCTGATGTTTTCTCTGTAGCATAAAAAGATACATGTATAACCATCTGTTCGAAAAATACCACTTTGATAGTCTTAATTGCAGTTTTGATTATATTTCATTTGACTTTGGAAGCGAATTAGTGTTCTGCATTGTATTTTCAGAATTTTTTCAAAATTTAATATTTATTAGAAGAAAATAATTTAAAACTAAATGCCTATAAATATAGATACAAAGATTAAACTATTTTAACTTCAAAGTAGTGTGGCACTTACCACAGTATTGTCTGTTTTCCATATTAGCCATGAAAATACCTGGACCACACTTTGGACATTCGTTTCTCAACTTAGTTACCTTACCATCAGAATCAACCTTGTAGTAGTGAAGAACTGCTAACTTAACAGACTTGTGCTTGTGTGGGATTCTCTTTGGAGTGGTGTAAACCTTCTTCTTTCTCTTTTTACCACCACCTCTTAATCTCAAGACTAAGTGAAGAGTTGATTCCTTTTGAATATTGTAGTCAGATAAAGTTCTACCATCTTCCAATTGCTTACCTGCAAAAATTAATCTTTGTTGATCAGGTGGAATACCTTCCTTGTCTTGGATCTTTTGTTTGACATTGTCAATAGTGTCGGAAGACTCAACTTCAAGAGTGATAGTCTTACCAGTTAAGGTTTTAACAAAAATTTGCATTTTAGGATCGTCTGCAAAAGATGCTTCTTTCTTACCTAGTGAAAGAAGAAAGAAATAATACGGTACGCATTAATTTGATTCAAGAGATATGATGAACATAATAATCTCACTTGCTTGGGGCAATCTCGGCAGGGCGTCGCACCTGTTGTGAAAATTTCAAAAATTCTAATTTTTCGCGTCCTTTTCATCTACACAAACCCTCAACGCACGCACGTGACAAAAACAACACATTATACACTTTGAAAAAAAATTCCGATACCGGGAATCGAACCCGGGTTTGCCCGGTGAAAGCGGACCGTGATAGCCATTACACTATATCGGAGACCATTGAATTGAAAACCATTGTATTCTACCTATACAATACAATTTTTAATGCAATAAGGCTGTGCTATCGGCTTTTGGTCCTAATGAAGCCTAAACACCGGCTTCTGGTTTACTATTTTTATTTAATTTTGCTGGTTTTTTTTGATCTATTAAATAAGCGGAGTGCTCCATTTCTACTTCTGAGTCTTATTATTTGACTTAAAATATCTAGGGAGAAGTTGTTCAAATGAACAAGAAAGCTTTTAATATTAATAGTTCACATATAATACACATATATAGTAAAGTTTTTCAAAGAACCTCCGCCTAAAATCAATTTATATTGTTCAGAATAGATGATAATGCGAAACTGTGACCTTTCAACAACAAGTAGCAAATATCATTTGGTGAATCTCCATTTGCCATTTTTAGTCGATTTCTGCGATACGCTGAGGTTTTCTGCAAGAGGTAAACGGTTGTTTGATTAACCGATAAAAGCAAATTCTATGCTTTCTTTTTCTGTTTTTTGAAAGGCAGCAGTTAAATTGTTTGCTTCGAAAAGTTGGCACATTGAATGTAATTCCTTTTTTGTTCCTGATGACACGCTTTATTCTTTTTCTTACTATTATTACATCTACACACAAAAAAATCCACACATTACTGCTTTCAATCGATGATGTATCCTACATTTGTTTTCGGAAACAGAAACCTAATAATATATGTAAAACCGGTTTATATGAGTATATTACATCTGTACACCGCGTAGGCACATCCATATTAGGAAAGCAGTAGGACTTGAAAAAAAAAAATATGAAATTAACTGATACTACTTTAACCGGTAAATCAAAAGTTTTACCGATCGGCATAGTTAGACATCTATATTATTTTACTGAACTTTAAGAATCATTGATAGTCTTGTAACAAAAGTTGATTTTTGAGCAATGCAACAAATGTCTCATTCAGTTTCAAATGACTTTGTGGATTTTCACGATTTGCTTAAAAGGCACTCAAAAGATATAGAAGACGGACTATTCACAATCCCAACAAAAACAAACTACAAAGAGTTTGATTGTAAGCTTGATCAACACATTACCATGAAAACCACTTCTAGATGCAGAACTAATTTGGCTTTGCCAATAAAGGAATCACTACAGACCACAAAACACTTTTTAACGCATAATCAAAATTTATTAAACGAGCCAGCAAATATCTCTATTATAGATACACATAGATCTAATGGCGAAGCAAAGGAGCAAAGTTTTCAAGATACCAAAAAAGTCAAGGATACAAACATAATCAATCTCAGCATAGGTCCTAATGACAAGCCTGTCACAGAAACATTATCAGGAAATTCATCACCAAACTCAAACTTTTCTTGTACCCCTACAGAATCTGTAAGCTCATGTACCTCAGAATCCACTCTTGGAAATGACCTGAATGAAGTAAGCGATGTACTACCTACCTCTCCTGAGCCCCACTTACCTAACATTCTTGCCGATTCTTATGATACTGATAACGAATGTCAAATGAATAGTGCTGAGGTTGACGCTGCAGAGAAGTTTTTCTTGGAGCAATTTAATATTGACGGAGAAATTGATAAAATGATCTTGTCATCTTGCACTCCTCAAATTCATTCAATGAACTGCTCTAAAAAGAGGAGTGCATTATCAAATATATCTGGAAATTACAAGAAACAGAAGATTATACAAGAACCAAATTTTAATGATTCCAATCTTCGCAAATGTTTTTCCAAACTTAAGTCAAACTATTTGTCATTATGTCAGACTCATAACCACTTACTTGAAGACTACAATAAAACCAAGCATCAAAATCGAGAGCTGCGCAGGGCCCTTGATGATTTAATTACAGAGAAAGAAATTTTAGAGAATGAGAAGGACTGTTATTTATTAGAACGAGAGGATATGAAAGCTGCAATGGAATCACTTTTGCACGAAGTCACAACCATTAGAGCTAAAAGTAAAATGAAAGGTAATGGTATTTGTTAAGTCTACAATAGTATGTAGCATTCAGTAATTCGTCAATTTATAGAGCATCTTCAACCCTAATTTTCGCAGCAAAGCCCATATACCACCAAGTAAAGCAAAGGGTGGAAAAATTACTTGCATATAATTCCAGAAATTATGGACAAGATAAGAAATTCCATTTTTCTTGTAAGAGCCTAAAGCTGGAAGATTCAAAGACACGAAATTATCAACCTTTAGTTTTAAATCCTCCATAGAACCATTGTTCTCAATCACATAATCACTCAACGCAGTTTTTTGTGATAATGACAGTTGTGAATTGATACGGTTTTGAGCCTGTGCTACTGTTAGCTCTGGATTTCTTTTCAATAAACGATTTATCTGTATATTAGAATCGCAAGTAACAGTAACTACACGAGAACACAACCAATCCATTCCGCTTTCAAACATGAGTGGAATATCAAGTATTATAACAGGCCTTTTCTGGATATAGTAGTTGAAAATTTGGCTAACTATTTGGCGTTTTACGGCAGGATGTGTTATAGAATTCAAAGTTTTCAATTCATTTTCATTACCAAAAACATAGGCACCAAGAGCTGTTCGATTTAATTGCCCATTTTTAGTGTTTACCAAGTTTGAAACATTTGGCGAAAAGTGCTTTATTATAGCATTATATGCAGGCGTGTGGGGATTGACAACATCTCTAGCAATTTTATCGGCGTCAACAATAGGAATATTATATTTTTCAGAAAAATAACTCGAAACCGTACTTTTACCTGTAGCTATGCCACCAGTAAGACCTAAGATAAGCATAATTTATGAATTGCCTTTTGCCTGGAGCAGACTCTTTATTACATACATTAAAAATATGAATCCAGGTACAACTTAGCGCAGCCATCGAATAAAATATTCACCTATAAAAATTTATTCGAAGAACCCCCCCACTGTTACACCAGAATTCTTGGTCTTGTAGACACAATCATTTTGATGCATTATTATGATTGAACCAAATCATCGCAGTTTGCAAGATTGGTTAGAGTTTTCTACTGAACGAAGAAATAGAGGTTTTATTTCACAAAGCATAACTGTAATAGATGATGAAAAGTTTGGTCGAGGTATACAAGCAAATGATGATATTCCAAAGGGAACAACAATATTAAAGATTCCAACATCTTTTTTGCTAAACTATAATACTGTTTTGAAGTTTCTATCTTTTTGGAACGTTAAAGTTGATCAATTTCTTACAAAGAATATTTACAACTTTGATAAAATGATGTTTGAAAGTTCATCAGATGAAATCACCAAAATATACACAAATATCTCCTTTGAAAATCTAATGGAGCTTACATCACAACAGCTACTATCAATGTATATTTTACTTGAAAGAAAAAGGAAGGACAACTCCTGGTGGAAACCTTTTCTTGATTGCTTACCCCAGCTTGATGATTATGATTCTATACCCATGACCTGGAAGTTCAATGGGAAAATGGAAGATGATGAATTGCTCAATAATTTTTCAAAGTCTACTCGGTTGCATATTGGGAAGCAGATTGATCAATTCAATTTTGATTTTACTGCTGTCGAATTATTACTTTCACCGTTTGAGACTATCACAAAAAGAGAGTACTTATGGTCATGGATGGCGGTGAATACTAGATGTCTATATTTTGAGCTCCCTAAATATTTACGACAAAGAAACTTGAACCTCTCTTTCACAAATATTACGTTAGTTCCCTATGTTGACTACATCAACCATCATTCATTGCTTTGCAATGCCAAAGCAAATTTTACAAAAAATGGATATGAAGTAATTACAAACTCCAAAATCAGAAAAGGTGACCAAATTTGGTTTTGCTATGGCCCACACAGTGACAATTTTCTTCAATGTGAATATGGATTTTCTCTATCCAACGTACATTTAAAGGAGGATAAACGCACAACGATAAATATTAATAAATACAACTCCATTGATATCACTGAAATTATTGAAAAACTACTTAACAACCCCAAGAGAGAAAATGCAGTAAGGTGGTTAAAGCAATCAGGATATTTTGGTGATTATACCATTGGATTTGAAACGATTGATGTATCTGATGATTTCAGTCCTTGTATTATATCGAAGCCATCTCATAGAACAAGAATAGCGATAGCTGCTTTACTAGAAAAAGAAGAGGATTTCAATTTTGATCAGACACAAAATTCCTTTATGTGCCCTTTAAAGTTAGAGAAATTCTTTCAAGGCTATACTGACGGCGAATATTACCTGAAAGCTGAGACGGCACTACTTGGAAAAATTTTGGCAAGATATAAACATGACTTATTATCTAAAATTAAGGCCAATGAACTATTGGGGAATAATTCTAAGTCAACAATAGTAAATAGACTGTTGCTGAGTGAGCTATTCCTTATTGAGCATTTATATAAACTGCCTAGCACACAACCCTGAACACTAAATAGATTAGTACGAGAAGCCATTTATTTTTAGTTTAGATTGCAAATATCTAAATTTACATATATATACAGGTATGTCTTATTATTGCCAAGTAAAATGTTAAAGCAGAATACTACTTAGTGTAATATACTACCAACGGGATTTTCTGTCACCATTTCCAGGGTTTCTGTTATTTCTGGATCTGTCGCTGTATCTGTAACCGGACCGGTCATTCCTTTGGCTCCAACTGTAATTTCCACCCCCATTTCTGGAACCTCTACCACCGCCTCTCATGTTGGAAGCTGGACGCCTACCCGTCAGTTCATAGTAATCTTCAATCTCCCTGTAATCAAGACCCATATTTTTAGCCATATTATAAGACATACTGATCTTGTGCATGATTTCCTCCTCATTAGAATCTTCACCATTCCTATTATTCACTAAAGAATTATAAGTCCTAGCAAGATCAATTGCAAGACCATTAAGGTTTAATTTGGCAATACTCGATGGAATATTACGGTAATGTGTAAGTGTCTTAAAAAAAGTATCCTCTAAATCAAGATAAGAACTAGTTTCTTCTTTAATCATATTAGCGACTTCAACTGCTTCTGGTTCATTTGCATCAAATTGTATCGTTTCTGTAAATTTATTACCATTCTTTCTCAACGCTTTAACGAATGGCTCTTCAAGTTGTGTGGTGATTAACAAAGCTTCACCTTTCTTACCAGCACGTCCTGTACGACCAATTTTATGAGTATGGGAATCAATCTCGGACGAAACACCAATTTGAATAACATGGGAAACATTTGGAAAATCCATACCCCTCGCACCAATGCCAGATGCAACTAAAATGGTATTGTTCCTTTCACGAAATGTTCTTTGTGCATTATCTCTTTTACCTTGAGTCAATTTACCATGAAACGATAAAACCCGACGACGAATATTGTTAGCATTCAAGACATCAGTCAATAGTTTGGAAACAAAATCTACCGAGGAAGTAGTACTTAAAAAAATAATTGGCTTGAAGTTTCTTTCATTTGCATGATCTAAAATAAACTTGACTGCTGCAATATACGAACTGAGCAAACCATCAGTTTGAACTAGAACTTGAGAGATATTCTCATTGACTTCTTGAACTTTTGTACCCGTAACATCAACAAATGGAAAATCATTGCTAATTGCTCTTTCTGCTAAGTTGAAAACATCGTCATTAACAGTCGCAGAAAACAACATAGTTTTTGGTTTAACATAAGAATCGGAATCTTCAACACCTGGAATTGGTTCACGAATATTTGCTAAGTCATCAATAATCTTGTTGATATCTTCTTTGAAGTTACCGTTCAGAAGTTCATCTGCTTCATCAATAATTATGTTTTGCAAATACTTGAAAGAATTTCTAAACTTCGGCTCATTTTCAAGCAAATCCATAAATCTACCTGGGGTTGCAACAACAATTGGTGGACTAACTTTGTTGTAAAAATAATTCATCGAAGCTTTATATGGAGTTTGTCCAATAACTAACGGAATGAGTTCGGCACCTCCCTTCATTACTGATGATCTTGGGTTATAAAATCCTTTTCTAGATGGTAATTTTTCTTTTTTATCTAAACATTCTTGATACAGTTCGGTTAATGATTGACGTGTTTGAAAAGCCAAATCACGAGTAGGTGAAAAAATAACTGAATTGACGTAATCTTTGGCGTGACCCTTGTTACCATCTTTTAAGGATAAAACTGAATGAATGACAGGGATTCCAAAAGCAAAAGTTTTACCGGTACCAGTTTTTGCACGAACAACAATACCGTGTTTTGAGTTAAGAAATTCATTTATACATTGTTCTTGAACTGGGGTCAATGTTTCACCGATGTTTTTGACAAAAGCTTTTTTCAATGAAGAGTGAAGATTCGTTTCACTTATTATATTGGAAGTGATAATATTCGGAATACTTTTCAATGTGTCATCATCTTTCTTACCTACTTCTTTAGTTGCAGCACTTTGAAAATGATCTTTGATGTCTTGCGAATAGAGTCTACTACCAAATGATGCGGATAGTTTGATAGAAAAATCTTTGGCAACAAGAGATTTAAGTAAAGCAACAGACATATATGTTCCGTTACTCTTTAGTATTGTATTAAACTAACATCACTATCTTTGGGAAGTAAAAGGCATATATTATGAAAATTTTTCCAGGGGTCTAAAAAAGGACTTTCTGATTTCAAAAAATTGAGATTTCGCGAAAATCAACATGAAAAATTAGATCAATTCATCTTATCATATCAGAAGGGACAGAAGTATGGTTTGAATCAAGCCTTTCAAAAACCTTTATAAATCGTCTGGGTGGCAATACCTTTCCTGGAAGGTGGACAGATGTCAAAAACTTATCTAATCCCACTCTCATTGCCAGCAAGGTTTTTGGCTACTCAGTTGTCTTCTGTTGCTTCTAAACCCCGTGTCGTCTTACCACCCCATCTAATGAAAGCATTTTTGACAGCAGAGTCACGGATTACCTATATTAATAAAATATCACCTAACAACTTGTTTGAATGCTCACATTTATTTTCATGTTCTTCATTTAAATTTTTTGAGAAAATTTTTCGACCGGTGGGGGTTCCAATTGATTCAGGCCTTAATAACAACTCAATAGCAACACCCATATCTTTGATCACACCTGCATCCCAGTTAAACCTTCTTCTAGACCCCGATTCTTGTGATTCAGCAATATTACCACCTCCTAAATCCACTATAATTGTGGTTAATCCATATTATGGACAAGTCGAAAAATTCATGTCTCGAATTTCGTTCAATTATCAAATTAATGAAAGACCTAGAGTATGGGTTGTAGTTTGCACACATCAGTTAACAAATGGTCCATTATGGTCAGTTGAACATAGATCTATTGGTGAAATGAAAATTGCGTACGTTCCATATGAATCTTCAAATTTAGACCTGAATATGGATAGAATAATTAACGATTCAAAAGTAATAAAAGATATTCTTAACACACACACACTTTTGCCTCAAGTAGAAACATATGACCAAATTAACCAATTGTTGATTGACCAATTGATACTGGAAGCTGCTTTGGCACCAATAATTTACAGTTTTTATGAAGATGTGGACGGCCTTTTAAATGATAGCGTGAAAGCACTATCAAATAGAATAATAGAAGAAGCCGTTGAAGTGATAAGTCATGATAATCTATTTATTAATTTGTCTTTTAAATCAGCTGCATTTGGTGCAGGGTTATCTACGCGAAGGTTCCTCAAAAAGACTGAAAGTATTTTACAAAATAACAACGATATTATTCAGATGTATGCTAATCAAAACACCAATGAGGAGACCTTGAAAATGAGGAAAAAGAATAAACAAGAATACGGAAGAATAAATAGAGGCGAAAAGAATGTTAAAATTTCCCGTATGAGAGATCCAGCCAAAGCCAACAGATACCTGAAAAATCTGGGATTCCAAAATGGATTGAAAACACCCGCAAATTCGCAGGTACTAACTCTACTCACGCCTGATTATGATTTGACAAAAGAGAACGTAGTCAATGAAGAACAATAAATGCATTCGATTTTTTTAGTCAGGTTTTAAATTTAATTTATTATATATAAATAAAGTTTATAGAAACGAAATTATTAAGTGAATTTGTTTAGAACTGCGACTACAAAGATTTCTTGCTTTGCCTAGCAGAGTCGTCACTTCTATACATTCGTGACCGATCTTCGGAGGAAATACTAAACTGATTAATTTCCGAGTTTGTACAATTGAAGCTGTTATTAAAACCTTTGTAACTATTCATATAGTTGATAGCATCCTGCATGCCATTAGAGACGTTCATTGGAGTAGTACCAGAGTTAATATTCATGTTCATATTACTCAAATCTCCTACACTAATTCCACTGAGAGGAGATTGCATAAAATTATTCAAACCCATATTTAAATTGCTAACGTTGCTCATGTAATTAGAATCACCACCTAAATATTTATTAACATCCGTATTATAGGAATTGTAATTACTCATATCATGAACCATTCTATTTATGCCCAAATTCATATTGTCAAAGGGACCCATACTATTCATTTCAAACATTGCAGGCATGCTTTCATCACGAACGGTGTTGAATGTGTTACCCATATTTGTAAATCCAAAACGGCTTAGTATATTTGAATCCGGATTGCTATTAATTTGCGAATCAGAAGTTTTTGAGCTGTTCATTTGGATCCCATTATTTTGACTCTCAGAATTCCAATTAAATAGATGTTCATAACTTTGATTAAAGCTATTCACACTCTTTCTAGGATATAAACCATTAGAAGCGCTTTTATCGTTCTGGCACGGCTCATTAGAGCTTTTAGATCTCATAACTTCATCTTTTTTATCATCATTTACAATATTGGCAACCATATCAACATACTGAGAATAGCTATGCTGTTGATAGTCTAAAGGCCGAGTCACATTCAATGGCGCCGTAATCGGTCTTTCTAATGATTTTAATTTTCCATCTGTTTTTGAATTTCGTTTACTCACCTCGGAAGAATTATTTGAAGGCTTGTCCACAGCAACTGTTTTAGGTCTCTCTAGGATGGAGCTGGATTTGTTTCTCCTGGGCCTTTCAAGTTTAGCAAACGATCCCGGCGGGACAAACCCAAAATTACTAAAAGAAGATCCAGCATATGTAGATGCGTTTGCTGAGCTACTATTGCTATTCAAGAGGTCCATCGTTCTTTTTTTAGGTTTCTGTTCCTTACCCTTGGCGTTTTCAGTTTTCGACTCATGCTTCAGCACAATAGGCTGGATATTAAGATCAACGTTTTTTTCAACTACAAATGAACCAATAGAAGTATTAGCCGCAGTATCCGAATCATCAGCTTTTCTCATGACAGGAACCCATTGAATATTTTTTGCATTTTCCAAAACTAGCCTTTTTCCTAATACAATGATTGCCACCAATCTTAGTATATTGTCATTGAACTTTGTAGTAGAGCTCTTATTATCAGCCTTTCTAGAGTCTTCAGAAGGCAACTCCCCAATTAATGCAAGAACTGCATTGGCATCCTTTTTAAAAAAATGCAAGTCATCAAAATCATCCATCATATAATTTATAGGTTTGAATTCACGAAGAGCAACATCTTCTTTAAATAGCCTTGTCCTTAACGGTTTTTTACTCAAGATGTTATTTATATCCCACTCTGTATCTGACGGTAGCAATTTTTTCAATGTATCAATTGCAGTTGCATCCTCTAAGTAACTTATCAAACGATTAATTAATATGGCTAACAAACTTGCTACGTTTTCTGATCTTGCTAAATATACTCTAGCTATTTCTCTCTCTTTAAACCAACAAAGTAACAATCTTATAACTGGTAACAGAGAAGTGGAAAAAGCCATAGATAGTTTTTGAGATGACTCTTGCACGTTAAGTGTTTGTTGCTGACCACTCGCTTGTGGATCATTGCATATTTTAATACAGATTCTCAATAGGTTCTCCAAAAATCTAAACATAAAAGCCAGGTAATCAGCTATTATCTCGGCCGATTGTTTTAGTCTTAAATTTTCCATATTTTTAGGATCAATAAGCAATTCAAATCCACCCAGTAAGATCACAACTTGTTTGAGATAAAAGTCATTAAAAATTTGTTTATGAAAATCCAAAGTTGAAAGCAAATAAAAAAAATCGTCCTCGATCATTTTAATTTCGTGTCCTGACACCAAAAAACCAGGTTTTGATCTCCATTTAGCTGGAAGTAAGTTATAATTAAATAAAACCAGGAACTGTGACTTTAGTAAACTGAGTCTATCATTTTTAGTAATTTTTTGCCTGTCTAATCCATTTAAATTTTCAAATTTTCTCAGAATAGCATTCGATTTGGGATTTTTATTTAGCAAATTCAATAAATTTGATTGTGCAAGATCCAATGGCGTAGAAGTCAACGATGCCCTCACAAAGTTATAGACCACGTTAAATTTATCATCTTTAAAATTATCAATAATAGCAATATGATTGTATGGATCACCCAGAGAAGGTAAAATCAATAGGGAAAGTTTGTATAATTCAATTGACTTTGAATAGTTGTTATTATCTTCTTTAGAAATTGAAGTGGAAGGTAAGTAAGTTTTAGCAACTAATGTTCTGTATCTTGATAAATCTCCGATATATAGGACGCACTTATGAATCAAATAAACAATTGATGATATCAGAAGATTCGATCTAGGTAAGAGATGTCCACCAACAGCGGGATTTAAATCAAACTTCAAAGTTGTGCAGATTTTCTTCACCGGTATGTAAATCGATAGATCATACTGGCTTAATGCAGTTTGCAAAAGTGTAAAATAGAAATCCAGAGCTTTAGAAATTAATTTGACAAATTTGTCAAACAATTTTCTATATTCAACATAATTCTGTGAGTTGTTATTATTGCCATTACTGTTTAAGTTATGATATTTAAATTTATTGCTGGAATTCTGTTTCTTATTAGATGCTACTATTGTATCTTTCGATTTGCTCAATTGCAAAAACAATGATTGATATGACTTAATTGCTGGATGATGTATATCTATCCACACCTTATCAATAATATTACCAACAGATCGAATATCAGAATTAAGTTTTTCAAAAACAAGTAATTGTTGAGCTTCACTTTCTTTATCAATCTTATTGCAAAGCTGATATTGGTATGAAATTGTATCTAGGATGTAAGAACTAAGTTTAGAATGACAAAAATTTAAGGTACCCTGAAGTATCGATGCATCTGCAACACCCATAGTATTGTTTAATGCATCATGAATAGTTGATTTATTTGCTGAAATGAGTGCATCGATGTCAATGTCTAGAGATGGGGATTTTCTAGAAATCTCCTTCGACATGATTATGGCAGAAAAAGGTAAGAGCCTAATGAAGTGCTGAAGAAAAACAGCAGCAGCGGTATCTCTATATTATATTAGCAAAGCAGCACGTCACAATACAGTACTGCACAGCGGACACTATCAAAAAGTCTCTTATTGTCTGTCAAGTAAGGATGTTTATGTGTAAGTGAAATTCTAAGTCCCGTCTCAAAGTTCTTGCAAAATCTGAGATGCAAGGTTCACTTGCCCAATTTAGTTTTATTGGTCGATCGACTGAAACATGGATAAGGGGAACTTCTCTCAGGCACGCAAGTCCTTCCTGCTTTACCTAGGTTTTAACATCATTAATTATAGAGAGAAATAGTGGGAAGAAGAATCACAAACATAGATATAAAAATAAATATAGCTCTAAGAAATGTCAGATCCTAGTTCTTGGAATGTCGATTGGCGCCCTTTCTCCGATAATCTCAGATCCCCTTCGTCTCCTCGGTTGCTTTCTACACAACTAGTTATTTCATGTACCTTGGGATTATCAGCAGTACTGGCCTTTAATTTACTCCGCAGAAGATTTCCACATATTTTTATGGCCAGATTGTCACATCTGGAACGGCTCAATTCCTCTACGGAGGTGCAACCGGACTCACGAATCAAAACTATTTTTACCAAATCCTTTATCAATATCTACGAAAAGTCTTTCTTTCAAATTTTGATAACATTACACAAAGTTACGGATGATGAAGTTATAAATTTTTCTGGTCTTGATGCTTACGTTTTTCTAGGTTTTTTCAAAATGGCAATAAATTTGCTTTTTGTTTGTTGGTTGTTTGCTGTTTTTATTATCTCACCGGTTAGATACTATTTTACAGGAAATTACGATCAAGGTGACGATAACACAGGGGAATCTTTGATTGATTTTTTTACACAAAAAAATAGCAGCGATGATCGAGGCCACTTCTATAGATCATATCTCCTAATTTATGTGGTTTTTACATACCTCTTTACATATATAGCATGCTATCACTTAATAAAACATGCTAAAATGGTTATTGATAAAAGACAGGAGATTTTGGGTAAACAAAACTCAATTACTGACAGAACAATAAGAGTATCAGGCATACCACCTGAATTGAGAACAGAAAGGAAATTGAAGGAAACAATAGAAAACTTACATATTGGTAAGGTTAAAAAACTGATAATTTGTAAGGAATGGAAAAAGTTGGACTCTTTGTTTAAAGTTC
This sequence comes from Pichia norvegensis, assembly GCA_030570285.1. Taxonomy (NCBI): domain Eukaryota; kingdom Fungi; phylum Ascomycota; class Pichiomycetes; order Pichiales; family Pichiaceae; genus Pichia; species Pichia norvegensis. The sequence goes on from JAJLVM010000210.1 coordinate 14,592, forward strand.
GAGATGATATTATTAAAAAGTTAGAACATTATTGGGCTAATTATTTGAAGGTTAATGACGCCGGTTTGAATGATAACACAAGTAGTTCGAACGAGGTAATAAACCTTTCAAATTCTAACGTTTTTCAAGATAATCAGCTGAGTAGCGACAATATTCCAGTTGCTTCTTCAAATGTGGCAGTTAACAATTCTTTTGATCATGATATTGAAAATAATTCACTTAGAAACTCATACTTAACAATTGAAAGTCACAACAGTCTTATATCGACAATTTCCATCAAGAAAAGACCCAAGATTAAATTAGGATTTGGAGGATATTTTGGCAAAGAAGTCGATGCTTTAGATTATTATACAAATCAATTATCTGTTATTGACGAAGAAATTAAACATGCAAGAAAATCTCATTATCCGGCCACACCCAATGCATTTGTTACTATGGATTCTGTCGCAGCTGCACAAACATTGGCACAAGCAGTGATTGATCCAAGAATTGGTTATTTGATTACAAAACCAGCACCAGCACCAGCGGATATCATCTGGGATAATGCAACATTACCAAGTCATGCGAGGAATGTAAAAATTTACTATATTACTATAATTAGTGGTATATTAGGAGTAATTTTCATTTTTCCAGTCGGTTATCTTGCAACTTTGCTTAACTATAAATCCATCAAGAAATTTTGGCCTGATTTAGCAAAACTTCTTATGAATCATCAATGGTTAGGGAAGTTTGTCATCGAATTACTCCCTGTTTACCTTTATACATTGCTTAACTCATTGATTCCATTTCTATATGTATGGCTATCTTCCAAGCAAGGGTTTATTTCTCACGGAGAAGAAGAACTCTCTGTGGTTTCCAAAAATTTCTTCTACGTTTTTGTCAATCTCTTTTTAGTTTTCACAATGGCTGGCACGGCTTCAAACTATTGGGGGTATCTTTCTGATTCTAAGCAGTTAGCATTACAGCTTGCTCAATCTTTGAGAGGTTTATCCACTTTTTATGTTGACACCATAGTTTTGCAAGGTGTAGGATTGATGCCTTTTAAATTGCTGCCTATAGGAAGGATTTTCCAGTTTTGCTATTTTTGGCTAACACATTCAACTAAAACATACGATAACTTCATTTCAACAAGGAATCCAACTGCTAAAGAATTGACTTCACTATACAGTCCACCACATTTCAACTTTGGTTTGCAATTGCCTCTTCCATTACTCACATTGGTAATAACTTTAATATATTCAGTTATCTCTACTAAAATCTTGAGTGCAGGGTTGATATATTTTGTCATAGGGTTTTATGTTTATAAATTCTTGTTATTATATACATATGTTCATCCACAACATTCAACGGGTAAAGTGATGCCAATTATTTTTAGGCGGGTTATATTTGGGCTTCTTTTGTTTCAATTGACAGTCACAGGCACATTGATTCTTGAAAAAGCCTGGGTCTTGGCTGTGTGTTTAGCACCTCTACCAATTTACACGCTAACGGTTCTTTGGTACTTTCAAGACAAGTTGAAACCTTTGAGTATTTTCATTTCATTACGAGCTATCGATATTGAACAGGAAAGTTCTACTTACAGAGATGAGGTTGAAGAATACCCAGCTGATCAGACGGATGGAACATATAATGATAACCTTAATGAAACAGCAAATGCTTGGAATGACAACCCTTCTACTAACATGGAATCAACTTCCAATGAATATCATGGATCATTCACCTCAAATCTTGTTAAACACCTAAAAACATCCGCTACTATTGATGAAAGAAGAGAGAAAAATCAATCTTATGATTACCCTAATTTAATCAATCAGTTAGAAGGCCCATGGATTGGTTTTGACAACTTACCTAACACGGAACATGAATTAAAATCTGACATATGGGTGCTAGTATGGACTAACGATGGTATTATCAGAAAGCGAATTGCAGATGAATTCATAGATCCAATTTTATAGAACGGATACTTTCATAGATCAATCGGTCAGACTTCGCCTAAAAAATACTTACCCAGTTCCTCTACCATAGAAAATCCAACCTTCAACATTCTCCAATCATCAAATCCGATTTCCCTGACAGAAACTCCCCAAACTGCTGATGCAATGAACGCAATTGTTATATGTGATATTAAAAACCGAAAAAAATCGCTAACTAGTACCACCAAAATAATACAATAATAATCATTTGAGATTGACGAAGAGGTACTTGTAGAAGCATGCATAGATGAAATGGATGATTGTGAATTTAGCTGAAGTGTATGCTTTGTTTTAGAGTTTCTTGGGTCAATCATAACAATATGGATCGCTTCTACTAGCAGCAAGAGGTGAACAATTCGAACCATTATTCTTGTAGCAAACAAAATCGGAGAATCGTATGGCCAAATTAACATAACAATAGGGAATAATTTAATGATATTTGATATGAGTACAGTTGCAATTATAACATTTAATATTCTTAAGAAACCCGGCTTATCCTGCAAATCAGTTCTCCCGGAATAGTCTGTATTTCCATCAAGTTTCTGACTTGAAGAGATATGCTTGTCATTGTTTTCGTTTCTACTTGGTGTTTGAAGTAAACTATATCTTCCTGAACGCTGATTTCGTAGTTTTTGGGTTTGTTTATAACGCGCCGAAGTGTTATGAAGGTGCATTGTTATGCCTGCTGAAAATGATCTGAAGTTGGAATATGAATTTTCTTGATTTGTAAAATTTTTACCAAAAGGAAGCCAACTTAGAGCAAAATACGTGAGAAATAAACACAAAAGTCCATTTTGAAGTATTGTTGTGCTTAAAAAATAAGCATACTGCAGAGGACTTCCCAGAACGAGTCTAATAATTAGTGATGTATGTTCTTTTTTCTCAAGATAACCTTTTTCTTGATATGCCCATGTGATATAAACTTCAAAAAGCATCATTAATATTCCCAGTCTAAAAACCAAAGGTGTCAATGTACTATGCTTCTTTTGCATTGAACTGTCTGTTGATGATGCATCAAATTGTAACAGTGTGCGATTTAAAGCCTGTGTAAAAGGTTCTTTATTTGGTGCCAAAAACAAGTTGTATATTGTATGTCGATAAGCTGTAGGTTTTAGTAGTATTAGATCAATGAATAATAAAACATTGTCATACTCGATATATTTATCTGCAACCATGTTACAATGTTGACAAGGTGAAAGACGAATGTGAAACTCCCCATATTTTTCGTATAAAGTTGGCAAAAACATACCACAGTTGATACAAATATATCCATCCTGAAAATCAGGCTGAAATATGCATCCCATGCCTCTACTTGTAAATATTGTTCTTTGCCAGACATAGAGTCTGATGAAATCAAACCTGATTAAGTGAGATCAACATAAATTACTTGCACACGTGATTTTTGTATTTTGCGAAAACTTAATTGCATGAATGTTTCAAATTTCCTCTATTATCTTCCAAACGTCACGTTCTTTATAGTCCTTCGCAAAGTATACCACAAATAGTGTTTGTTAGTTTATCAAATGTCTGGACGACCACAAGTATGTAGGTTTTACAAACAAGGTAATTGCCAATACGGGAATAATTGCAGGTTTTATCATCCTAACGAAGTTAAAAATCATCAGAGCAACAATATGTACAATAATAACAACAACAATCCATTTGGGGGAAGAAACTACAGCAGCAATAATTTTAACAATGGAAGCAGCTTTTTGGGTGCATTCGATAAACAATCTTCGTTGACAGAAGGGGATATTCAGCAATTTTGTAATCCCAGTACTATTAGTCAACGAGAAACAGAAATACGTAATGACATGAACGAATTATCAGACGCACTCCAAGCTTCTCAAAATATCTTTACATCATATTCATTGAAACCGCCAGCATCAGTTAACCTTATTGCAAATCGAGATCTATCATTTGAAGAAATGAGAACTGAGTACTATAAAGCCCAAAACATGAATTCCTTACCTTTACATGAGCAACAATTGATTAACAGGCATACCGATATGAAAAGCTGCATTACATTTTTAAGAAATAATACACAAAAAGCAGTAAGATATCTTCAACTAGCGTTACAAAATACAAACACCACACCGAAACCACTTATACCCCCATTTGATTCCAATGCTCAAACAAACTCCGTTACAGAATCATCAAACAACACATTCGCAACTGCTACTCTAAATCCTTTCGGAAACGCCGCATCGAGCCAATCCTCTTCTGGTAGCACTGGTATAAACAACCCCTTCGGAGGTGTAGGGGGCACGTTAGGTTCATTTGGAGTTGCATCAAACAATGCTAAGTCTAATCCCTTCGGGGGAGCATCAGATTCAGTCACACCTTCTAATCCATTTGGAAGTTCCTCAACGCCTGCTGGAGCATTTGGTTCCGGTGGATTTGGGAGTACTTTAAAGCCCAAAGAAGGCGCATTCGCATCTCAAGCATCACCTTTCGGGAATTCATCAGTAGCTAATAACACAAGTACTTTCGGCAGCTCTGGTTTCGGCAGCTCTGGTTTCGGCAGCTCTGGTTTCGGCAGCACTGGCTTTGGCAGTTCAGGTTTCGGTTCTGCCACAGAAGTAACTTCGATGACATTAAATAATCCCTTTGGTAGTTCGTCGAAAGTTTCCAATCCATTTGGTGGGAATACAACAAAATTACCCACAACAGTAGCAACTAATCCAGTAGCTCCTGGAAACTTCGACGAACGCAAAAGTTTTGGAAATACAGGCTTTGGGAGTTCTGGATTTGGCAATAGTTCGATCAACAGTCCTTTTGGAAACTCTGTGTTTAATGAACAAAACAATTCTGGGAATCCATTTGGTGGTCAATCAGCATCTCAAAGTACAAATGTGGGAAATGGTAACTTTGCATTTAACGGCAATTCTTTTGGATCAAACAATCAGACATCTTCGTTTGACGGTTTAGGAATGCTGTCCCATCCTGTTGAATTTTATAAACAAGGAGGAATTGATGATCTGCCCACTAAACTAGAAGCGTTAGGTGAAGAGATTATTGAAATATTCAAGTCTGAACAGTTTGAACTTGGAAAAGTTCCCGACGTTCCACCGCCTCTTGAATTTTGTTAAGATATCGAAGTAAATTAATCTAGGTAGATTGGCTGTACTGTAATGCATCTTTATAGGCTTTTATCAATACCGATTTGCGCTCCTCTGTTATCCAATATGCATCTTTGAATAATCGAATATTATCTTGTAACATTTTATACTTCTCCTTTTGTCCACAACAAATTAGCTTCAAATCTTCTTCAATATTCTTTCGAAGGAATGGTTTCGTCAGTGACAGATCTTCTAGCTCAATCTTGCTAAACCCATCAACTAGACCATAACCTAGAATGGTAGGCAGTAAAATTTCAGTGGAAGATCTACCTGATGGAAGTTTTGACCGTGTGACATATTGTCGCTCTATTATTTTATCAATGTGATCTGCTATAGTGGCATCAGTACCAATGCCATTTTGATCCATCAACGCAATTAATTCAGTCTCAGTTAAATGTCCAGGAGGGGCGGTTTCACCTGATTTAACAAGTGCTTCGGCAATTTGCACTTCTTCTCCTACAGAAAGTTGGGGCAGCTCCTTGGTGCTACCCACCCACTTGGAATATTTGTATATGTCCAAAAAGTTGTTTTCCAAAACGATTGACCCACTTGAACAAAATGTTTCGGTATGCCATTGTAACACAACTGTACTATTTTGACCTTTGGCATCATGGGAGCAGCATGCAAGGAAACGCCGCACAACATATTCATATACTGTCTTTTCTTTACCTGTAAGATCACAAGAAAATTTTACAGGATGAATTGGAGGATGTGCCTCATCATCATTCTTGCCCTTACGTGGTATTCTAAATTTAGAAGGTGTAGAATGCAATAGGTTATTAGCATAATCACCCCAATCGGCTGATTGGATTTGTTCTTCAATTAACTTTTTCAGGTCCATAGAATGCGGAAAGCTATCAGTTTCTGTACGTGGATATGAGATCAAACCTCTGGTATAAAGCTTTTCCGCTATATTCAATGTTTCTTTTGCGTTTATTTTGAAATATCTCGAGCAATCTTTCTGCAACTCTACGGTCGTTAGTGGTAAAGGCGCATACCTAGAACTAGGTTTTGTTTCGCAACTTTTGACAATAGCCTTTTCATTCTTGTTGCTTATGCAACTTTGATAAATACAGACAGTGAAGAGCCTGTCAAATAAATGTCCTCGACTCCACGTAAAAGGAAACTTTTTCCGTCCTTTTTTTATTGACAAATCCAAGTACCAAAATTGTTCTGGAACAAAATATTTTCGTCTTTTGAATCTATCAACAACAAATCCTAAAGTAGGAAATTGACAGTTTCCATAGCTAATGGTTCTATTATTAGGTGATTTTTTCAATGGAGCTACACTGTCTTGGTCTTTTGGCAAAATCGGTCTGAATGAGTCTGTAAGCAACCTAGTAAAACAATAACCAGTTCTTAAATCAAATTCTACTCGAGCATCAACAGCATCAATAGCATTTTTGTCTAATCTTCCAGGATTGTTAGCAGCATGGTGAATATGCGAGGCCTCAAGATGAGAAAACCTAGCTCTGTATGTAGAGTTCAGATCGAAAAACTGCCTACTCTTTTGTGCCTGGCTCATAATTTCCCAGCCAATATATTCACCTTCTCTGTCACAATCCGTCCATATCATCAATATATCAGAATCTCTAGCCTGCAAAGTTATATTTTCTGCGGTCGTGCGATTCGTATCCGTAATACAGTCAACTACTGGACACATCAACAATGCATCATGAGGAACATGACCCCATTCATATCCGTTAGCAATTTTTTTTTCTAAAAGATGGCCTGCAACAGAAGTCATAACAACATCACACGAACCCCATTCTTTGAAATTATACTGAAACGTGTAATTTTTGATATATTTATTCTTAGAATTACTCGTTTGAAAATTTCCTTTTGAAAGAATTTGAGACACACTTTTTGCTATAGAATTTTTCTCTGCAACACAAAGAACTTTCATCTTTCAATCTGGATCCTGTATAGGACAGAGTGCACGTGCGATGTCTTTGACAAAAGAAAAGATGTAACGATTAGACGCGTTTGAAAATTGATTTATCTATAAACAAAATGCTGAGCCACTTTATACAAAAATATTGACTGCAATGATAAATACTATGGAATCACGCATGGAACCTGCCAATGCATCTATGCCAAATAATTATGATATATTGAGATGTAGTTCTATTTAATATTCATCTTCATCTGCATCTCCAATGCCCAGCAATTCTTCATAGTGCTTGTATTCACATCAGAGTGGGGAATAGAAGCCAATGTATTTCTTACATTTGAATTTTCATTTGCTTTTATTTTTATCTCATCAAGAGCGGATGCAACTGATTTTAAATTCAAACTTTCATCTCTGGGGTCATAATCATCAGAAAAGAGGCCTGAATTAGTTTTGCTAAAATCAGCAAGAAATTCATTTGTGGATTTGAACTTAAAATTTTTAGTTGGCTCAACATTTTTGGGCGACTTCCCTTCTTGAGTGAGAGATGGATAGTTCTGTTCTTGTATCACGAAACCACTCTTAGTTAGCATTGTCAACTTTTGTACTTCTGTAATAAGGTTACCGTATTTTCTCTGTGTAAATAAATTATCACATCGTTCGGCGTTGGTCATTTCCTTTGAATCAGACAGTTCGGGAATATGAACCTTTGCAAGAATTGACTTCACTCCATGAAATCTTAAACAAAAGAAAGTTGTGAACCTAATCATGTACATGGCATAAACCTTATTTTGCTTTTTAGTAAGTAATGAAAATACTTTCATCAATGCGGCAGTAGAGTCATAGCCAAAGTTCTCTCCTCCAAGAAAAGAGTTTCTAACAAATGATCTAATTCCTGGAATCAGTGCCTCTAGATAATATCTCAATGCAAGAAATGTTAAATGAATCAGTGCCAAAATTTCAGCATCCTCATCCACACACTTTAAATATGCTATGTTCATTAAATCATGTGGGAATATTTGATACCATTCGTTGATTAGTCTTACTAAATAGCCTCTTTCAAATCCTAATAAGTTGCTGTGATCACGATAGACTTTAAGAAAATAAGAATGTTTCTCCAAGAAAATGTAAAGATCAATATAGCATGAAGACCAGCTTTTTCTTTTTAGATTAGGTATTTTATTCAGACCGAGAGATTTGAACAATTCAAAAATTTCAGTAAATAACTCAGAATTATAGTTTGGAACAATAATTAGTTTTGAATAAAGCATAACATACCTACTATAGCTAGTTAAATAATTATGTTTATCTTTGCTTGCATTTTCGTCTCGATTGATAATCATTGAAAATACGCCTGCTGTAAAAGTTCCAATAAAATCAACACATTTTTTACTTTGTTCAATACTCATACTTTGTCTATAACCCGAGTTGTAATGCAGTACTGTACAACCAGACAATACAACAAAACCAGTAAATAAAACTTCCTTTTGTGGGCCATAGTTCATGTTATAACGGGGAAGATACTCACAATTAATTAGATTGGTTAAATTACTCAAGGTTTTCGTGGATAGCTCTTCAAAATTTCTGCATATTGCAATTCTCATATCTTCCCTCAGCAATGGAAGTATACTTTTTTGTTTGCAAAGAGTATTTTTGATTGTATCAAATACAAACAATAAAGATGCCATTCTTGTAATTTTGCTAAACATTGAAGTTAAAATAACTTGAACTCGGTAAACTTTTTCATAAAAAGCGTCAATGTTGAAAACACCGTACTTAGCAAATAATAATTTCACATTGTTTTGTTGTACGTGCTGAAAAGTGCTTATCAACTTACTTAAAAATGAATCGAACCACCTAAATTCATATCCGGAATTTAACTTCAATGTTTTGTTAACAATCTTTGCTCCATCCAATGAATCTCGGTCCATAATCATTCTTGTTTTATTTTTTGAATCAAATCCTTCTATTTCCTTTTCAAAAGTAAATCTCTTTGATATGTAATCTTCGTGTTGGTGGTTAATACCATCGACCAAGTCTGGAGATAGACTAAAGGAGTTCGGAGTGTTGCTGCTGTATCCACTTTTATCACTCTCAAGTTCGTAAATCGTAGGGGCAACTGAGCTTAAATGAGCATAATGTTCTCTTATTTTAGAAATAGAAGAACCATCATCTGATGCGTCGACTACAAAGTTCGTCAAGAAAGAGTCCAACTGTAAAGAATCAAGTTCCGCCATTTTTTCTTGTAAAGGTACAAATTTGACATTCGGCTGATCTGGTAGACAAACAAACTTTTCAGTGGATTTGGGACTTGCTGGAGCGGATTGATCGTATTGCTTGAAAACAAAACTATCCGGAATAGAATTTCCATACTTCGCTTCGCCAAGATATGTCGTCTCCACTTCACTATATGCATCATTTTCAGTGTTTTTGTTAAAAAACTTCAAGAGAGGATCTTCACTGAAAACTAATTCCTCCTTAGTTGATTGATCTTCCGGATTCTCGGACTTTTTAACACGTAATGCAGCTTGCCTTCGCACAGGTGGTTTTACATTGAAGCCGGCCTGTGTTTCAATCTTGTCATTAAAGTAGGGCTGACAAAGTGTTGTATCGTATAGTCTGTCTGTTGATTCTATTAAGACTTCGCTAGTTTCTTTTAGATCAATTAATTGGACAAGTTGATGAAACTCACCGGTGGGCATAAATAAGTAAGAGCACGGCAGGTCTTTTCTTTGACAGTTGTTGCAAATAGGCAACGTCTCATCGCATTTAATTTGATTTTTTTTACAGTTACTGCAACCAAGCTTTGAGTTTTTATGTGACTTTCTAGTTTTCTTGACCTTCGCAATGTCAGTTTCATCTTTGACTGTTCTTTTTGATGGATTTTTTGTCCCGGTGTCGGTGCATTCTTTCATCGGTATTTAACACTTTAAAAAAATTATATTTTTCAGCTGTAAAACAATATTGGATGCAGTGGTAGATAGTTGTGACTGTAATTAGAATTTATTGCTTATATATTTGATTACATGGTTTGAAAGGTTGGGCCAATACCAAATAAAATATTTATTTTTCAAGTCACGTGATTCTATCAAAAGGTAACATCTGTACACCCGAATATTTTTACACAAGTTTATTGATTGGGAAGCTTAATGCTAAACTATTCAACAGTTTGCACTAATGAGAGCCAACTATAGCAAGCAACCTGAGCAGTGCAGTGTTTTTAAAAAATATTGCATCAACAAATCAGAAATCTTTTGATGAAATACTCAGATATTTCTAAATTTACTCAGTTTGTGAGAAATATTAATACTTGCAGTGCTAAATTTCCGCCGAATCCAGATCACTTATATCAGGCAACACATTTGCAGCATATTCATTTTAAAAACTTGACGAAATATCAAGATGCTTCAAGTGTTCAAAATCGTATAGTTGCTGAACACCTTAACTTTAAGATCAAACAGAAAAACTCGCGTGCGATCCACCATTTACTTCCCACCATTCTGACTTTTGAAATGGAATCTGTTTATACTGGAGGAAAAAGGGAGAAAAACATCAAAAAGGCAACACCACTACCTATGGGTGGTATTACAACAACTGCAAATGGTATCCCCTATGTCCAGACTGATAGAGGCGGGCAGGTAACCTACCATGGTCCTGGTCAGTTGGTTGCATATTTTATATGGGATCTTCGATTGTGGAAAAACCTCACTTCAAGATGCTTTGTAAACTTTATTGAACAATGCAGTAAACAAACCATTGAAAATGTTGGCATCCCAAATACTTGTACAACTGAAAATACTGGAGTTTGGGTCAAAAGTGATAAACTAAAAAAAATCTCAAGTATCGGCCTTAATCTCAAAAGAAACGTTACTTCGCATGGTCTCAGTATCAATATCAATCCTAAATTAGAATACTTGAATGATCGAGATTTTGTCATGTGTGGCCTGGAAGGATTTCAACAAACAAGTATTGTAAACGAAAATCGTAATTTTGATATGTGTGTGGAAAACTTGGCTGATACTTTGTGTGAAGTTGTTAGTGAAATGATGGGCAATTATATGATAGATCAATCACAGGATGGCAAGCTAAATATGCATGTAAATAAGATAGTGTATGAATCCGTTTTAAACTTTGACCTCAAAGTTCTTGAACATAAAATAGACAGTTAATATATATATCAACCTCCGGTTTTGATATAATTTTCGATCACCCAACAATTTCTCATTGTTTGCGAATTTACTTCATTGTCAGAGTTATATGCAACAAAGTGTTTTGTAAATACCTTATTGGCAAAAACGCTAAAATCAGATAACTCCTTAGATGCAGATAGAATGCTCTTCGAATTTTTCCTTGGATCAAAATCTCTAGAAAGGAAGCCGGAATTTGTTTTTTCAAAATCTGCAATCAGTTCTTGTTTAGACCTAAATTTTATTTTGTTATCATCCTTCATATCTGTCGTTTGACCTTTTTCAATTGATATGTAATTATACTCCTCAATATAAAGACCATCTTTTAAACTTAGAGAAGCTTTTTGAATTTCCGTGATAACATTGCCAAACTTCCAGTTCTTTATTAAGCTTTTACACCTTTCATCTGGTGTCATTTCCTTAGAAGATGAAAATTCTGGAATATAGAGTTTTGATAGAATAGCATGTGCTCTATCATACCTTAAGACAAAAAATGACGTTAGCCGTATAATATATATGGCATAAATTTTAAAGTTTTTATCTCTCAAAGTTCGGTAAACATTAATTAGGTTCAAAATACCATAAGTGTTAAGTTTATCGCCCCCAACAAAGGCATTTCTCACAAGTGATCTTACTCCAGGAATAATTGCTTCTAAACAGTAGCGCAATCCCAAAAATGTCAGATAGAGAATGGCTCTTATTTCATCATCTTGACTTTCAATTTTGTATTGAACAATATTAACTAAATCATATGGGAAAATTTGATACCATTCGTTCACCATTCTTATGATATAAGCTCTATCGTATCCTAATAAGCTTCCAGATTCTCTAAATACTTTTAAAAATTGAGAATTCTTCTCAAGAAAAATATTCAGATTAATATAACAAGAAGCCCAACTTTTTTTGCTAAACTCTGAGATATTATTTAGCTTAAGTTCATTTAACTTCAAACTTATTTCATTCAATATTTCAAAGTTATAGTTAGGAATTATAATGTATTTTGCCCAAAGCAACAAATGTTTACTATAAGTTTTGAAAGTTTCAGTTTGTTCAGCTTTGTCATTTTCACTGATAACAATTGAAAACATACCCGCCGTAAATGTACCTATATACTTAGTACATTCTTTACTCTGCTGAACACTTATGCTTTGTCTATAACCCGAATTGTAGTGGTATATTGTGCAACTTGCAAGTCTTATAAAACCATCAAGTAAAATCTCTCGTGGCCCTTCACCAAATTGAGAGTATCTGCTAATGTATTCGTTATTAATAAGGGATGTTAATTCAGGAAGTAGTTCTACTGAGTATTGTTCGCATGCACGACAGATCGCCACTCTTCCATTTTCATCTAATGTTGGTAATATTGTTTTTTGTTTACAAAGAATATTCTTCACCACATCAGCAATGAACAATATCATCGATTTGGAGATTAATTTAGAAAATAATAAAGCAAAGTTAATTTGAACTTTGTAAACCTTGTCAAAAAATCTGTCTATATCAAACTGCTGAAATTGTTGGTAAAATGCGTCTCGACCATGCTTTTCAAATGCTTTCAAATATGACATAAGCTTTATGAGAAGTGGATCCAACCAATCAAGCTCAGATGTACTATGTAGCTTAAAATTGGCATTCACCACTCTGGCATTAGTTAGTCCATCATCGTTGTAAATATCATCAATATCAAAAGCACGATCAATGTTGTAAAGCAAATCATTAGCTTCCTCTTTCAGTTTTATCAAAGATAAGCTCCTTGATTTTTTATTTGTATAATATCCGGGCCTCTTCAGTGTATAATCATCTTTGTTTGTCAATGTATCTTTGAATGCAAGAAGATCAAAAAAACTGGCTTGAGATTCTAGTGAATTGTAAGGTATTAGTGTTGGCTTGCCAAAATATTCCTTAATCGACCCAGAAGTAATTTCAGGTGGATTTATGCTATTAAAAGAGGATGGATACTGAACGTAAGGTTGATCGGGTAATATACCGCAACTTTGTGATGTGAATGATGGTGGCCCTACCACATCTTCATTGGCGATACAATTGAATAACACAGAATTAACGACGTTTTCTTGGCTTCCTTCATCATCCTCACTTGCACTAAATTCTCTTCCTTCCTCTTGCTTTTGTTTTTGCTCTTCTTCTTCATCATCAGTATAGTCACTACTATAAAGTTCATCCTCTTCATTGCCTGATTCACGAGCTTTAATGGGTTCATCCCCATCAAACTTTTTCAAAAGCTTCCCGCCGTACATATACATAGCATTAACAGATTGACCTATCAGATGAGCATTAACCACAGATTCACTTGAACTTCCGGAAAACTTCAATGCCTGAAATGCAGGGTTGTTTTTTTCAATATTGCCAAACGTTTCTTTCAGTTTATCTTCACTAACATCAAATCCAGAATCGTATGTCAATTCATTCACTGCAGCTGTATTCACTATTCCAAATGGATTCTGCTGTTGTGTTTTCTTTTTTTGTGTAATTTTTTCAATATTTTGATAATCATGCTGTTTAATATCTTCATAACGATACTTTTCTTCCTCATTCTTCACACGCATTAGTCTTTGAAAATCATCTGCACGCATAAATAAGTAAGAGCATGCGTCATCTCTTCTTTGACAATTACCACAAATCGGTAAATATTCATCACATTTAATTTGTCTTCGTTTGCAGTTGGTACATCCATGTTTTGAATTTCTATGCTTCTTCCTCGTCTTCTTCACTCTTGTAAATTCATCGGTATTATCTCTTCTCTGCATTGTTGTATTATTCAATTATATGTTGTGTGGCGCTGTTGGGTTTACAAATAAACGTGGTCGGTCAATTACAACTTGTGCATTATCTACAAAACTAACTTTTTAAGGAGCGCAAATTTAACCCAAATTGCTTTGTTCCAAAAACTCATCTTGCGATCGGTCCGCATGATAAGTTCAATTGAACTGGTTCTATATATAGAATTAGAAACTGGTCTAAATAGGTTATATGTGTATTAGTTATCTAGAATCATAGGTACCACATTACCACAAGGCAGAAAACCGCAACACCTCCATATTGTAGCACTGATGAGGAAACATTGGCGGGGTTCCGGGTTTCAGAACTTGTTTGGGCCGCTTCATCCGTATCTGAAGTATCTTCGGAGAGCATTATGTCTTCTGTGTTACTGATATTAGTCTTAATTTGTGCTTCTCTTACTGCTAATTCGGAAATTCTTTCATTCTCTTCCATCTCTTTTAATTGCTTATGGACAGCATCATAACTTTCTCTAGTCTTTTGTAATTCTAGTTCAAGTCGATTGATCACAGTTTGAGATTCTTCTAAAGACTTTCGTAGTTCTTCATTTTCCAGTTGTTTTGCTGTCATTTCCTTCTCCTTTGCTTGCGCTGTACAGAGATGTCGACGCACAATTTCAAGTTCATGTTGAAATTTCCTCACTTGATCTTCCATCTTGTGATATTTATCCTCATCATTACGAGTAGAAATGGAATTTTGCGAACTTCTCAACAGTTTATCATAAAGTCTAAAAATGGATGTGCTTTCATATCCAGCTACCGAGTTATTGTAATTTTTTAAAAAATTATTCATGGCTTTCAATCGTTGTTGTTGAATGTATTCGTTGTTCACTGTAACAATCAACTTCTTTATAATTTCTTGAGGGTCCTGTGTTTTCAAATCCAAACCTGACTTAAACTTGATTTGAGACACATCAGATTTTCTAATCATTCCTTTTCGTAAAGGTTCTCCGCTATTTTCAGTATCTTCATCTATGTTATCACCAATCAAGCTCATTAAATCATCATTCATTGAATCACCACCTATTGCTATGTCATCGACAATTTCACCAAATAATAAGGCGTCAAGTGTGCTGTTGAATAATTCAAGTTTCTGACTAATCATGTCATCTTTATTAATAATTTCATCCACCAATTCTTGAAAATTCTTGAGTGATATCTGATGAAACTCCTTCACAATACATGTGATCTTGCGGTGGGCCATCTGTGACTCCAAAGTAGTTCCCAAATCAATCTTGTCGTTGATATTCAATTTATAATCTTCATATGGTTCCAGTTTAGTGTCATTAATAAAAGTACCGTTGGATGATTTTAGATCTCTTATATATAACAGTTTGTCTTTAACAAAAAGCTCTGCATGGTTTCTACTCAAAACTCTGGAATCAAAAAAACCATCTGTTATTTTATTTGTTGTTTTGGGGGTATTCTGACGACCAATTTTCAATGATTGAGGAGCTTGTGGTATATTCAAAACTTTTAAATATTCGTTGGGTTGATCTGGTGAGACCAATTTCAACACGAAAATAGTCGTAACAAGTTTGGGTGGTGGTTGTGACTGTTTGGTGCTTCCGTCAACACCAATATTAGCCTTTGAATTTGAATCGTTATTAAAACTAACACCTACATTGACGGTACTAGTATTAGAACTCTTGTTGCCATTAGAACCAGGGTTGTTATCCATCGTGTCTGGGATGGACACAGGATGAAGGTTCTGCGCCGTGCGGGAACCTGCCCGTTTGCGAGGAGACACTGCAACAGTAGTCATTGTTTCTTTGAATAACTCTATTTCGTTTCAAAACTGAATGAAGCTGTGTATTTGACAGTTTGTGCACGTATCCGTATACTCCTTTTTCTTTCTCTCCTTGTCTCCTCTTGCGATGTGGTGAATGCCGCCCAGGGGAGGCGAGGCAAATTTTGTTGAGATTCTCAACGCGGTCAATCGTGTTCATAAGATCTCTGTGCATATGTGGCCTTGAGTCGATTGTAACACTTTCTTTGCTGCAGCTAGCAATTGATTATAACTGTCGTTTAAACATGTCTTACAGAGGTCCTAACAATTCTAAAAATCCTTATCAGCCATCCGATGGACAACAGGGAATGTACGCACAGCAACCATTGGCATCCCATTCTCCATTGGATCATCACATTCCCCATTCAATTCCAAAATCTACTTCACCGCTTGATCTAATCAACAATATGATCCCATCCGATCATCCGGCTGTGAGGTCCTTTGAAAAGTTTACTGAACAACTTGACGCATTCTTGGACTCCCATTTAGCGTTTGCAAAACCATATGTTCCTGCGATCGGTCGTTTCTTTATTGTTGCAACTTTTTATGAAGATTCTTTCAGAATCATGTCACAATGGAGGGAACAAGTTTATTACCTCTCTACTTTCCGTCATCTTTATGGTTGGATTGTTAAACTTTTCCTTTTCATTAATATCATCGCTATGGTTGTTGGTTCCACCCTCGTCATTCTGAGAAAACAACCATTTCCTGCATCAGTTTCTCTAGCGTCTATTGTTCTTTTACAGGGTTTGGTCTATGGTTTGTTTTTTGATCCATCTTTCTTCTTGAGAAATATTTCAGTTATTGGTGGCTTATTGCTTGCATTATCTGACTCCTTAGTTATCGATAAAAGATCATTATCGATGCCAGGTCTACCAATGCTTGAAACAAAAGATTTGAATAAGAAATATTTTCTTTTAGCAGGTAGAATTATGTTGATTGTTCTTTTCATTACTTTTACTCTTTCCATTTCTTGGTCATTTATTAACTTACTCATCATTATCATTGGTTTCTTTGCTTGTGTTTCCATTGCAATTGGTTACAAGACTAAATTTTCTGCATCATTCTTAACATTCTTATTAACTATTCATAACTGTTTGACCAATCATTACTGGACATATGGTTACAATGACACAAGAAGAGATTATTTGAGATATGAATTTTTCCAAACTTTATCCATTATTGGAGGTTTATTACTTATTGTTAACACCGGTGCAGGTGAACTATCTATTGATGAAAAGAAGAAGAAGTTTTAAATAGCTTTTAGTTATTCAAAATTAGTTCATTTTCTTTTCTTTGGTAAAACAATTTAGTTTATGCCTATAGGAACTCTCTTAATTTGTCTTCAAGTTCAGTGTAACTTAGATCTCAAATTACGTATTCTATTATCGTTATTATTTACAAGTTATATAGGTTTGTGTTTCCTATTAATTTTCAAGGATAGTTTTAGTTCTTTCTGCGTTAACACGTTCCATACCTTTCAATTCCATGTCAAAGATACCTCTACCTTTAGTTAGTGATCTCAATTTATTCAAATACCCAATCATTTCTCTCAATGGAGCTTCGCATTGGATGACCATTTTGTTAGAACCATTATTTTCTTTTATATATTGCATAGTGTAATCAAATGGAACGTAAGTTTTTTCCATTTGTTCCTTAGACCAATTAATGTTATCGCCATTAAACTCATTTTCATCTTCAATACTTGAGATTTTCCCATTTCTAACACTCATCAAATCTTGTGAAACAGTACCGACATCCGCTTCAAGTACAAAGGTATTTACTTTCATAATAGGTTCAAGTAAAGTGTAATCGGTATCCTTTAGTGAATCTAATCCTTCATTTATGCCTAGTCTAGTAACTTTCACGAGGTCGCTCACGGAAGTTACCTCCTTAATGTCTGGAATTTCATATTTTTCAATATAAATCAAGAGATTTTGAAGCGGTAATCGAGCTAACCTTCCACCCATTTGTAAAGAACCTGTTACGCCTGATAATATCGAGTTAATAATTTTTTCATAGCTGACATTAAAAGTCCACATATCTTTTTCTAGCTCCTTTATTATTGCTTCAGGTGCACTGTCCTTGTCAAAAATAACCCCAGTGTTGACATCTAAAATGTGAAGATCAGTCTCTATATCAAAGTTTTTGGAACTCCGGATATAATTGATATAATCATTTAACTCGCCTTCAAACGAATAAATGGATAGCTTCACCTTGAAGTCATTCTCTTCCTTCTCAATACTGTCAATGTCTTTCAATATGGTTTCTTTGTAAGTTACGGATACATCACCTATATCTGCATTCACTTTCATATCGTTCACTAACCTGTCCTTTGTAATTTCAAGGTGTAATTCACCCATACCGGAAAGAATAGTTTGACCAGACTCTTCATCAAAAGAAAGCTTCAAAGATGGATCTTCCTTAAACAGAATTTCTAATGCTTTATCTAATTTCCTTTTATCTGCAACTGTAGTAGGCTCGATGGAAACAGAAAAAACGGGTGGAGGAATGTCTATCGGTAATAATTTCAAAACTTGATCATTTTTGTGTATTTGTGAAACGTTTTTGGTAACTGCATGAGCAATTAATGTATCACCAGTTGATACTTCTTCGGTCCCAGTAACAACTCCAATATTTCCTGCACTTAAATATTTCACCTCCAAAGGAGTGTCACCATTCATTATAAGTAATTTACCTATTTTAATCTTTTCACCAGTTCGGGAGTTAATTACTGTTGATCCAGGTTGCAGCTTACCTGAGTAAACCCTCACAAATATCATTAATCCCCGATTAGGATGGTTAATAACTTTAAAAGCCAATGCAGTAGTTAAGTTCTTATTATTGTTAATTAAACAACCGGAGGAATTAACTACTGATGGAACGTCAATACCTTTTCTCGAACTGATAACTTTTGGTGCCTTAATGTCAAGTGGAGAGGGTAAGAAATTAACAACTGCGTCCAACAATGGTTGTACACCAACGCACTTGAAGCTTGAACCGCAAAGAACAGGAGAAATCTCGTTAGTTAAAGTCAATTTTCTAATACTTTTTACAAGTAAGGAAGTATCTACTTTGAGATAATCATCACATTCTAGAAAGTTATCAATCACAGCTTCGTCCAATTCGCCCAAAGTTTCAACCATAGCTTCTCTACATCGTAAAAGTTCCGCATATATTTTACCTTCCTTCTCTGTAATTTCTTTGACTGTGATATCTTTGCCAACGTTTTCATCGTTCCAAACAATCAGTTTCTTATCAAGGATATCAAGGATACCTCTAAATTGGTTATTTTCGTCAAAATAAGGAATGTTCACCAAAACAACTCTTGTGTTTAATCTAGAAACTACTTCTTTCACAGTTCTTCCAAAACCTGCTCCATCTCTATCCATTTTATTAACATAAACGAGTGATGGGATACCTAAATCTTTGGCTTGTTTCCATACTTTCTCAGTTTGCGCTTCAACTCCTGCAACTGCATCTAAGATAGTGACTGCTCCGTCTAAAACTCTTAAACTTCTACTCACTTCAAATGTGAAATCAGCATGACCTGGTGTATCAATTATATTGATTTTTCTGTTCTTCCAAGGAATAGTAACAGCAGCACTTTGGATGGTAATACCTCTATCCTTTTCTTGAGTCATGTAATCAGTGATGGTATCACCTTGATCAACATTACCAATCCTGTTAGTAAGTCCAGAAAAGTAAAGTAAACGTTCTGTAGTTGTTGTTTTACCAGCATCAATATGTGCAATAATTCCAATATTTCTAATGTCTGAAATGGGGGTTTTCAATATCACATCAGATTCATAAGACCTTAAACAGCTAGACAAGTGAAAAGATCTCACTAGCTTAGGAAATCTTATGAATGACATTATAAGCTAGCTTGTTTGCTTAAACCTCTGATGATTCAAGTATATAAATTTGAAATTTTGATTTCACCTTTAAACCCTTGTAGGTTTGCACGTAATTTTTTCAAGTCAAATTATAAAAAAAGTATGAAATGAAATTTTAATTCCTTCCTTATATTAACAATCATACAACTAAAAATCGATTAAATTAAAACAATTATGACTGATTTTGATATAAAGGAAACATACTTTAGGTTTTTAAGTGAAGATCCTGAGATTACGATGCCCGTTGCGGCAATTGAAGCATTGGTGATGATGTTGAAAGTTAAACAACCATCGACATCATCTGAACTTATAAGTTTATTATCTGATGCAACAAATGAATTGAAGAGTGGTGTTCAAAATTCAGTATCTCTTTCTGCTGGTTGTGACTTGTTTACTAGATTTGTTATTAGAAATCTACATCTATATTCTGATTGGGAATCATGTAAAAAACATTTAGTTGAAAATGGACAATTATTTTTACAAAGAGCAAAGGAGAGCAGAGATATGATTGCAAAGATTGGATTTAATTTAATAAAAGATGATGATACTATTTTGGTACATTCATATTCAAGAGTTGTGTTATCATTACTTGCCTACTGTAAATCGAAATTTGTTAGATTTAGAGTTTTTGTTACAGAAGCTAGACCATTAACGGATACTAATGGATGCGATATGGCAGAAGCATTAAGAAAGCTTGATATACCTGTTTGCTTTATACATGATTCACAAGTCGGATTGGTTATAAATAAAGTTGATAAGATTTTTATGGGTGCAGAAGGTGTTAGTGAGAGTGGAGGTATCATAAATCATGTTGGATCATATCAAATTGGAGTTCTTGCTAAAAATGCAAATAAACCACTATATGTTGTATCTGAGTCTCATAAATTTGTGAGAATGTTCCCATTGAGTCCAGACGATGTTCCAAATAACAAATTTGAATTTTCAACGGAAAAAGTTAAACTACTTGATCAATCAAGGGTTGATTTTACTCCTCATCAATATATTACAGCTCTTGTTTCTGATTTAGGTGTTTTAACCCCATCTGCTGTTTCTGAAGAATTGATTAAGATGTGGTATGATTAATATACACACATAGGAAATAAATCTATACACAATATATAATTAGAAAAATATAAATACGGTATTAAAGCTGTAAAAGGATTAATCAAAAGAGATCTTTTTACCAGTTGATTTAACAATTGCAGCAGATTGTCTTGGAGCATTTGCTAAAGCAACGGATGATGTCATTCTAACATCATGTCTTTCGGATTGATGTCTCTTTGCAGGTCTATCATGTTTAGCTTGGAAACCTTTAGAAGGTCTGTCATTTGAAGAATCTGTGGTAGGTTCTGAATTAGCTTCATATTTATTTCCAACATTATTAGCACCATCTCTAGGAACAACTTTTCTTTGACTTCTATCTTCACCGAATTCCATTCTTAAAGGTCTACCAATCAGTTTTTTACAATTTCTATCTTTCAATGCCGCAGTTGGACCTTCAACATCTTTGAAATCTATAAATGCAAAACCCTTACATTTCCCACTGTCTTCAAAAGTTGCCATTCTAATTTTAACAATTTCACCACAATGATTAAAATGATCTCTTAACATAGTTTCAGTAGTATCGAATGATAAATTACCAACAAATAAAATTCTTGAAGGTGGATTTTTACTTGCATTAGCTGTAGCTGATGATTTTTCTGGTCTACCTTCATACGAATTTGCATTTTTAATCAAGACTTTTCTAGTATTTAATTCAGATTCACTTAAACCAATAGCACTATTCATATGATCTTCAGTGAAAAAATCAACATACGCAAAACCTCTATTCTTGGTACCTCTGGTTGGTAAATTGACTCTTGCAATATCTGATTTTTCAATGGACATTTTAGAAGTGAAAAAATTAGTTAGTTCATCTCTGGTTGTTTCAAATGATAAATTACCAATCCATACTCCAAAATTTGAACGTTTTACTGGTTGAGAGCCTGTAGTTGGTGCAGATGTAGTGCTAGTACTTGAACTAGTATTATCTGTTGATTCTGAGGAATTAACATTAGCAGGAACAGGTTTTGAATCTCGATCACCGGATTGTGCAGCCTTAGCCAATTTCTTTGCTTTCTTCTTCTGTAATTCCTCTAAAGTGGTTTTACCTTTTTTTATTTTTCTAAGTTCTTTCTTTGAAAGAGGAGCTTCTGCATTTAAGGAAATTTCGATATCTGACATTTTTGCTGGATTGTCTTATAGAATGTGCAGAGAACTTAACAAAGAAATTTGACTGTTTAATCAAAAAAAAATAAAAAATAATAATTTTCCACCTACCGAAAACGGCAGAATGAAAAGTTGGACGAATTGAGACAATTTTCTCATTTTCTCATTTTCTCATTTTCTCATTTTCTCATTTTATTTTATTTTATTTTATTTTATTTTCTTGTTTTCCTCTATTTTTTGTTTCTATTTTTGGGCCCCTTTTGTCGTCGATTTGCGCGTGGTGGAAAAATTGGGATCAGGAACTCAGGTTTGTGGATCAGGTGGAGCTAGCAGTGGGCCTGGGCTTTTCGAATGTGACTGGATCGATGTTAGTTTATGTTGTTCTACGTTGTTTTGTTTGTTTGTTTCAGCTTTCTTCTTTCCGTTTCTACTCTTCTTTTCTTCTAAGCTAACTGCAATCTATACCCTTCTTTCATTTATCTACTGCATATTTGATACCCCTATTCTGCAATTTAAAATGAAGTTATCAGCAGCAACACTCGCAACTTTAGCATTGGCAATTAGCCCAGTTACAGCAATTGCCCAACTCGGTTTCAATTTAGGTGTTAAGGAAAATTCTGGTGCTTGTAAAACTGCAAATGACTATTCTGCAGATTTGGAAGTTTTAAAACCTTACACTAATCATGTCAAAACTTATTCTGTTTCCGATTGTAATACTTTGGAAATTTTAGGTCCTGTTTTAGAACAAGAATCTTTCCAATTAACTATGGGTGTTTGGCCAACTCCTTCTGAAAAATATGAATTAGAGAAGCAAACATTACAAAAATTATTACCAACTTTATCGAAATCTACGATTTCTGCTGTTTTGGTTGGTTCTGAAGCTTTATATAGAGATGATCTCACTGGTGATGAATTAGCTTCAATGATTTCTGAAATTAAACAATTATTATCTCAAATTAAAGATAAAGACGGTAACTCTTATGGTGATATCCCTGTTGGTACTGTTGATTCTTGGAATATGTTGGTTGATGGTAGAGCTCATTCAACAATTGAAGCATCTGATGTTATTTATGCAAATGCTTTCTCTTATTGGCAAGGTCAAACTGAGACTAATTCAACTTTCTCATTCTTTGATGATATTATGCAAGCTTTACAAACTGTTCAATCTATTAAAGGTTCTACAAACTTCGATTTTTGGGTTGGTGAAACTGGTTGGCCAACTGAAGGTTCAAACTTTGGAGATTCTTATCCAGGTGTTCAAAATGCAGAAACTTTCTGGAAAGATGGTATCTGTGCAATGAGAGGTTGGGGTGTTAATACTTTTGTTTTTGAAGCTTTTGATGAAGCTTGGAAGCCTTCAACATCTGGTTCTTCAGTTGAACCTCATTGGGGTGTCTTCAACGCAGATCGTTCTCCAAAGTACAACTTAGGTTGTTCCTTTGATTAGTTTTGTTGTGCGTTGTTGTCCACTTTAATCCTTTTACTATTTATTAAATTCGTTCATTTTTTTTTACCCCGTCGTTATCATTATCTTTTTCTTTTGAGAGAGAAAAAAAAATTACATAAACTTTGTATAAAATTATTGATTTTACACATAATATATAAAAATGGTTATATTTCCATATTCAAACAGTTATTTTATTTTTCCTTCTTGCAAGTATACTTGCAGCTCCAATATTTAAATGGAAACTATCTGGAGTTGTAACTTCTTTCACAAACTCCTTCTCATCTCCTTCATCCTCTTCTTCCTCTTCTAAAAGCGTTTCACCAACATTAAACTCATTTTCTTCGTGCATTCTATGTGCAGCAATAGACATATCAAAAATATCCTTCATAGCTTTGATTTCAGGCGTAAATTGTGGTGTATTCTTTGCCATCTTACGCTTTCTACTAGAATCAACAACATGATGAGTAGTAACTCTCAGGTCATCATCTTGATCACGATAATCTGATTGTGCTGGTCCTGGTTCAAAAGTACGCTCTAAAACGCCAATAGGTTCAGGTAAGGTGTTATGATCAGTATGATTAGTACGATGCAGTGATTCTCCAAAGTCAGATGAAGCTGAGTCCCCATCTTCAAAACTTGAATCTTCATCTCCATCATCCTCGTCATTATCAAAAGTTTGATTTCCAACTAAGCCAGCTGTATGTGTGTGATTATCCGTAACATGAACATTCTTTAAAGATTCAGAATATGAAAGTTTGCCAAGTTGTTCAGCTGGTACTTCAAATCCAGGCATTCCAAATTTTCTCCTCTCAGGTTGTTGCATCTCAGATGTTTCAGCTTTAGATGAACCAGGAGACACTGTATCTGCAGCAATTTGCTGCTGCTGCTGTTGTTGTTGTTGCTGTTGTTGTTGTTGCTGTTGTTGTTGTTGCTGTTGTTGTTGATGTTGTTGTTGAAACTTTTCTGATCTTTGTAAGAATTCCATAATCCAGGGATCTCTCAAAAATTCTTTAACTGTGTATCTTTCACCTGGATTCACAGTAAGTAGCTTGGAGACACAGTATTTAGCACCATCAGATATTTCATCCCACCATGGAGATAAAAATTTAAACTCTCCTTTAGCAACAGTCCTTTCAACTCTTCAATAGAATCGTTGAAAAAAGGTGGGAATCCACAAAGTAAAATGTAAAGCACGCATCCAAGAGCCCACATATCAACCTCCTTGCTATAGCGCTGATCTCTCACAATTTCTGGTGCCGTATAACCAATTGTACCACATGGTGTCTTTAAAGCGTTTTTATGATCCAATGAGATTTGTTTGGATAATCCAAAATCACCAATTTTAATTAAACCAATTCCACCACCACCATAATTCATAATAAATTTCCCTTCATCAAGTTTGGTCTTGGGATTATCAGAACGTCTCAACTTTGCTTGCCTAGTTTGAGCATCTTCCTTGAATACTTTAACGGGCTTAAAAAAAATATTTTCAGGCTTCAAATCTCTATGCACAATACCAACTTGTTCATGCATATACAAAAGAGCCTCTGCAACTTGCACAATCACATGTCTTGATAGATCCTCACTGAAATAAGTATACTTAACGATTTGGTTGAAAAGTTCACCACCTTTAACTATTTCTTGAATAATATAGTAGTAATCATCACTCTCAACAAAGTCAATCAGTTTCACAATGTTCGGATGATTCAACTGACTCATTAATCTTACTTCCTTCATCACGCTTTCTCTTTGTTTCTCATCCAATTGATATTTTTTAATTACTTTAATTGCAACGTTTTCACCTGTAGTCTTATCAATGGCAGCATATACTACAGAAAATGCACCTTCACCCAAAACTTCACCCATATGATATTTTTCAATACTTTTAAGGTTTTGTTCAACTCTTTGGGTCTCTTTCAATTTTTCCTCTTGTACAATGTTTTCAGCAACAGGTTTTAAATCTTCAGCATGATGTTCGTGTTGATCATGTTTCCCACGATTGATATCAGCTTTAGCCTTCTTGGTTGGTGTTGGCAGTATGCTACTAGTAGTAGTAGCAACATCGTTGGCAAATGAAGCTACTTTTGTTTTTGCTGGATGTGTCTTTTTATCTATTATGGTTGCAACATAAACAGCATTACCGTCTATGGCTTGTCTACCATGACGAATTAAATTTCTGATATTATCTAACATGATGATCAATTATATCTTCAAGTTGCGCAGTTACTAAAGCTAGCCTTTGCTATATCCACTGATTTGTCGTCTGGAGCAGCGTTTGTAATCTCAAAAGAGGGTATATGAACACTAACTGACCTCAGGTGAGTATGGCATGGCAGCTGCCCATTACTAAGGTCCGACCTCCGCGACACCACGACATTGGCTTTGTCGCGTCCATGGAGAATGATTAGAGATTAGATTTGACTCACCTTTTGTAACTTTAAATTTCAATCTCTTGTTACACAAGATCTACCAACAAATGGTGAGGTACACCCTGGTTGAAGATGAAACTGATGCTGCTCGACTCTTTACGTATGCACGTTTAGCAAAAGCACAAAAACCGGAAACAGAACTTGATGATTTCATTATTGTCTCGGAACATAAATCACAGTTTTATCTGAATGGCAGTTCCACGATTGATCCTGAAACCTTGGAAGGATTAGGAACGGTAGAGTTTAAGGGGCAGTTGAAATATGGTGACTTGTATTTGTACAAAGGTAAACAAGGTGCAATTTTGAAGCTGAAAGTGTCAGACATCAACTTTGTCTCCGAACTTGCGAAGCTTTTAAACACGCCGAAAACGCAACTAAAGGCCATGTTCAATATTAAACCATTTTATGTCAACGATTTTAAACATAATGGACGTGGTGTGACGTTTACTTTTGGATATAGGATAGCTGTACGAAAAGGAATTTTCAACTTTACATTGGTAAAATACGATTTTCTTTTCCGTCAAGATGAAACCCAATATCAATTGTCTTGTAGTGAAAACACGACACCACCTGATGTTGACTCATTCTATGCTTTGATAACAGAAAATACAAGGAAAAGTTATTGCTTAAATAAGGCACAGGTTAATATTGATGGTATTAATAAAACCTTATTACCTTTTCAGGCCGAAGCTGTTAAATGGATGCTAAATCATGAAGGTTACGACATGGATACAAAGTCTACTATTAAATATCAGTCAAATCCTGATGATAATGAATTATCTATTATTTTAGATGAAATAGCTCCATATTGGGAAAGAGTCCTCGGCGATAGTGGTGAACACTGGTGGTACAACCCAGCGAGTGGCGCTTTGTGTGATCGTGGCACCATTCTTGATTACCTTGCGTTCCGAAAGTTTTGTAAAGCACCAGCTACAGGATTTTTATGTGAAGAAATGGGACTAGGGAAAACTTTGGAAATAACATCGGTTATCACTCTTAATCCCAGGAACACAGTCTCTGAAGATATAAAAAGTGATGAGTTTGACAGTTCTCGGAAAATTAAAGAATCTAAAACAACGGTCATTGTTTGTCCGGAAACTATTTTAAATCAGTGGTATGACGAATTAACATCGACAAGTGAAAACCTTTCCGTTTATAAATATAGAGGTATTAAAATGATGGAAGAAACTGATCCTAATGTTACACCATCAGGAGTTGCAGATTTTTTGCGAACATTTGATATTGTGCTTGTTGCATATACAGTGCTTAGTAAAGAGGTTGACAGGGCTAGTTTTGTTCCAACTGAAAGACCAAAGAGAGGTTCTACAAAAAGAATAGATTATTCATCGCCTCTTATGTTGCTTGAATTCTATAGACTTGTCATCGATGAAGCTCAGCTTGCTTCAATGCATGTTTCCAAAGTTG
Source organism: Pichia norvegensis (assembly GCA_030570285.1). Taxonomy (NCBI): domain Eukaryota; kingdom Fungi; phylum Ascomycota; class Pichiomycetes; order Pichiales; family Pichiaceae; genus Pichia; species Pichia norvegensis. The sequence goes on from JAJLVM010000210.1 coordinate 41,751, forward strand.
CCCAATTTTGTAAAATCTTGCCAAGGGTACACACATGGTGTGTGTCGGGTACCATTATTAAAAACAATTTGCAGGATTTACATTCTTTACTTGGTTGTCAGAGAATGTACCCATTAGATAGAATTAGTACGACATCATGGAAAGGACTTCCAAGGCGTGCGTTTGACAGAATATTCAAGAGAATATGTTTACGGCATACAAAGGAAATGGTTGGTACACAAATTCAACTTCCCAAACAAACTAGAATTATGCTTCGGTCGCCATTTTCAACCATTGAAAGTGACAATTACTATGATTTATTTAATAGATTTTTAGATGAAGTCGGTCTTGACTCAGAAGGTAACCCTGCTGCAGATGGATACGATCATGAAAGAAGTCACGCATTAATGAGGAAATGGAGCTCCAAATTGAGAATGGCATGCTGTCATGCAATGCTTAGTGGGGATATAATGAGAAGACAGATGTATTCATCGTTGATTGATGTTGAGAAAGGCAATTTAGGTCAGGGGAAAAATAATGGATTCATGATTGGTACTTTAGATGATGTTCTAGCGGATTTAGTAAATAATATTGAGCTTGAAATAAGCAATCTTTTTACCAGTTATATTAGGACATATATTAAGATTGGTAAAATTGTGGAATTTTTGAGAAATCCAGCCGAATCTGCAGAATTGTTTAATATGGTTATTGAAAAGATCAATAAAAAGCTTTCAGAATATCATACTTATGTTGAAAATACTACAAATAACGAAAGACAAAAAACCTGGAAATCAAGAATAAGAAACCTCTTAGAATATCTTCATCAAGCTTACTTTATGCTTGCTTCGGCACATTTCCAACATTATCGCCCCATGAAACCTCTTCCGGAGAGCTTTAATGATTTGGTGGAAATAAAGCAAGAAGAGTTACCTGAAGAAAGTGAAAAGATTGATCCGGAAACTCTCAGTGAGGAGGAACGCAAACATTACGAACTAGAGAATTTATACTACCTCAAAGCAAATGAAATTTTAACAACTTTACTAGATGATCCTTTTAAAAGAACACAAGAGATGATTAAAAAATTAGAATTACTATATACGAAGTTTGAAATCCAACGGTTTCAAGAAATACCTACAATTGATAGCGATATAAAGGATGAGTATTATGATTTACCATTGATTGCAACAACTTTTCGCTGTTTGGAGGAGGATTTGGATAGTCATGCAGCAACATTAGGAGTATCATTTATTGTGACACGAGCAAAGGAAGCGATTATACAACTTAATGATCAGGCTAAAATTATAAATTTTTGGTTTAAAAAACTTTACGAATGTCAGAAGCAACCAGTTGTTTCTAATGATTCTGATGAGCAGGGAGAAGAGTACAACAAGTCTTTGGTTTTACAGGAAGAGTCGCAGGCTTACATTGACCAGTTGCAATTAATTTTAGATGATAGAGAAAGAGCGATTAATTCAACCGAAGATGTGCTCGTTTACTCTGGTGGTGTTTCTAAGATGCCAAAGATTTTCAGCACTGATGATGCTAAAACACCACTCGGAATGCAGCTTGAAAAAGTTAGGAAGTTCTTTATTCCACAAGGTACAATAAATCCAAGGTATTCTTTTCACACTGCAATTTTAGAATTGGTAGGAGAATTACAAACTTTTATTCCTAATACAACAAAATATGATGAAACTCAAGAACTCATTACCATGTTGAAAAATGAGATGAAAAACCAAATGAAGAATGTAAAACAAATGAAAACCAAAATATTTGAAACTTATAACGATTGCTTTAATGCCAAAGTTGCATATTTTAAGTCTTTACAAATTCGTTCTGATACTTTGGTGAACTATTTTCCTGAAAAACTTGGTTCTTCACCTAAATATGTTGCCTTGATGGAAATGGAAACATTGAAGAGGGAACTTACAGATATTGAAATGAAGATGAAAATGGTGAACGTTAGACTTAATTATTTGAGTACCCTAAGTGTTGAAAGTAAAACTGCTTCTGAAGAGACAGATATGTGCATTATTTGCAGGTACAAAATTACTGTTGGTATGTTAACACCTTGTGGGCATAAATATTGTCGGGAATGTTTGACTGAATGGATGAAGACAAAAAGGATATGCCCGCTTTGTAACAAAGAATTAAAAGTTGATGAATTGTATAGCTTTGCTTTCTCTGAAGGAGGCTTGAAAGGTGATGTTGTTGAATCTGTTGAGGATGATGAAAGTAAAGTAGTTACTAAGGAAGAAGCAGGTGAAGAAGAGTTAGAGATTGCCCATGTTGACGAGAAGAGGTTAGAACTGTTAAAGAACAGAAGGATTTTTGAAAAAGATATCAATTTTGTTTATCAAGGTTTACCTAATACCGAATTACGACAAATTATCAACATACAATTGAAGACTAGTTATGGAACCAAAGTTGATATGATTATTCGCCAAATTAAATATTTGAAAATGCGGGAGCCAAATGTTCAAATACTTATCTTTTCACAATGGAATGCATTTTTGTTTGTACTCGGTAGGGCAATGCATGAAGAAGGTATTAAGTTTTTCAGTTGGAATGACAGAAACGCTAGATCAACCGGTAAAAATAAAAAGGAACTGGGCTCAAGACTCAGTCAAAATATACTGAAATTTAAGACAGATCCTTCATACACATGCTTTTTAATGAATACAATTGCTCAAGCTGCAGGTATCACATTGACTAATGCATCACATGTTTTTTTATGTGAGCCCATGGTTAGTTTATCACTCGAACTTCAAGCTGTTAATAGAATTCATAGAATCGGACAGAAAAAAGAAACCAAAGTATGGAATTTTATTATAGAAGGCACGATCGAGGAAAGTATTGCGTATTTAAGTACTAAGAAAAGAATTCAAGCTTCGAAAGATCGATTATCAAAGGATCAAATCGATGAAATTGACGAAACTTATATTGAATCTAAGGAGTTGACTAAGGTTAATAAAACTACTCTCAATGAAGGTGAAATTATTGGTGATGATGATTTGTGGGCTACGTTTTTTGCGTCCAAGGCAGCAACATTGATAGATAACATTTATAAGAAATAGGTTTAACGCTTACTTTTAATCTCGGCTAATATTGGGAACCTCGCGTAATTTGTAATGATATTACCCGAAAATTTCCAAAAAACGCAAAAAGTTCAGAATCTCAATTTTGGAAAACCTTTCGTGAAATTCGAGCAAGCAACCTCAAATTTTGAGACTGTGGCTGGGGCTGTGGCTGTGGCTGCCCTCTGCTTTTTGCTGAATCAAAATTGTCAATAGATCTAAGTATTTTGCTTCTGCCCAAAAAGTAGACAAATACTTGAATATAGTAACTTCATTTTATCTAAAACTAGTACGTAATATTTTGTGAAGGAAAAATCAAACCAAGCTATATAATACCCGTAGATGAAACTTTATTGGCATTGTTGTTTACTTTTCTTTTCACCGCAATTACTATGCAATATATCACACAAAAAAGCTACAGTATACTACTATATCAAGCTCAGTTAGTATAGCATTTCAAATTTTATTTTTAAGAAAATGTTACTTTAATCCAATCTGTCTAACTTTCTTATTAATGGCTTTAGTTGAATTAGAAATATTATACTTATTCAGATTGAAAAATGTCTGTTCCAGCT